>JBAMJV010012520.1:0-71608 GCA_037951105.1 Echinarachnius parma
GAAAATAGACCTATTGGTATTAGACGAAATGGTAATAGACCAAATGGTAATAGACTAAATGGATATTAGACCAAATGGTTATAGACCAAACGGTAATTAGACGAATTGCATATAGACCAAGTGAAGAGTAGCCTAACTGAGAATTAGACGAACTGGTATTATACGAAGTGATAATAGACGAAACGAGGAGAAAAAAAAAGTAGACGAAGTGACAATTGGCCCATTGGTGATTAGACGAAACGGCAATTGCCTAAATGGGCATTAGACCAAGTGATGATTAGACCAAATGGGTTTAGACGAAGTGGAGTTAGACGAACTGATGATTAGACCAAGCGGTATAAGACCAAGTGAATATAAACCGCTTCCTGTACCTTACGTGCATGGCGTACATGTTTTTTTCTTTTTCGGCGGAGGCTGTTTGCCACATATATTCTTCTTGTCTTTGAAAGTGAGCTTAATGTGATTTTCTCCCAAATGTGATGATTCCGCTCAAATATGACGTCCTTTTAATTGTACCGGACGATAATGTGTGACAAATTTATAAAATTGAATGAAAGTGTTACTTAAAATGGACAAGAAAACCTATAATATAGGTCTTCCCATCCATTTTCAAACAATCGACATTCAATTTCATTAATTGCTTAATTCAATTTCGTCTCGAGAAGTCCGTAACGTGCAATTGCTACATTTGATTTAGTCATTTATCATTTAATTTGGTCAATGACCATTCAACTTTAAAATTTGGTCATTCTATTTTGTCACAATATAAAATAAAAATATAAGCTACTATAGTTCAAATCGTTTTCAGATCTGATATTTATGCTTGCTATCATGTGTAATTTATTTTAAGCCTGTAAATGAGACACAAATATTGCGTGCAGTACTATGACATTCAAACACTCGATCGAGGTCGAATTAACAAGCCGCGTTATTTACTTTCGAGTAAGGTTGATTGCTAGCTTCCTGTACCCTACGTGCATGGCGTACATTTTTTTCTTTTCCGGCGGAGGCTGTTTGCCACATACATCCTTCTTGTCTTTGAAAGCGAGCTAAATGTGGCCGAAATTAGCTGATTTTCTCCCAAATGTGATGATTCCGCTCAAATATGAGGTCCCTTTTCTCTTCGAATATCACTGTTTCCATAGTCCTTGAGACTCAAGTTACTCGTGGCAGCACGATGTCTGAAAGAAACAAATCGAAAGAGGTTGAACCATGAACCTACTGGTTGAACTAACTCTTTGTTTGCAAACGATTAAGTTACATCCCACATTATTTACTCTCGAGTACAGGTGCAGACGGTTGAGTGACTACACTGTACGCAGCGAGGTCTTCCCACCTCTCTGCTGTACGTGTGCCATAAATATTGTCAACCCTTTGATAATTGTTACTGCCATAGGCGCCGGAAGTGGGGTGGCAGGGGGGGGCGGCCGCCCCCCCCCCCCAATCCAAAAAGTGTGGGGGGGGGGGCAAAGCGCAATTTTGCCCCCCCCCAAAAAAAAAGCCCCCTCTCCCCCCCCCCCCCCCCAAAAAAAAAAAAAGAGTGGGAAAGACAAAATCAAATGTATGAGCTGACGTTCAAAAACTAGTATATACATCCATTTTCAATTTTCGCTGCGCGCTTCGCGCGCGAACTGTTTATCTCAGTTTGTTGTAAACATCTGATGAGAGCATAGACATTTTATTCTTTTTTTGTTTAACTCGGATTCTAAATTTCCTTCACAGGTATGGCATGAAGTGCACCAAATTGCACCATTTCAAGTTTATAATGCAAAATCTTCCCCGTGGGAGGGGATACCCCCTCCCAAACCCTCCCCCTCTGGCTCTGCCCAAGCCCGGTCGGTCGCTTCGCTCCCTCGGGATTCATTATTGCCTGTAGGTCATGTTGTTGGATCATACATGCGCCATATGGTTCATGTTGGAACTGTGTATGACACTAAATACAATATTATGTGTGAGTTTGGGTGCATAGTTATTAGTGCACCAAATTGCACCATTTCAAGTTTATAAATGCAAAATCTGGCTGGTGCAGGGAGGAAGGGGGAGGTTTGGGAGGGGGTATCCCCCTCCCACGGTAAGAAAGATCTTGCATGTATGGACTTGAAATTGTGCAATCTGGTGCATACCTAGATAGGAAATTCGGCTTAAGATTAACTGTATCTGGGAAAGCGTGTTATGATTTGATATATTTTTCACGAAGAAAACAAATAATTGACGCACTAATAAATATGCACCCAAACTCACACCTAAATATTGTATTTAGTGTCATACACAGTTCCAACATAAACCATATGGCGCATGTATGATCCAACAACATGGCCTACAGGCAATAATGAATCCCGAGGGAGCGAAGCAACCGACCGGGCTTTTGCAGAGCCAGAGGGGGAGGGTTTGGGAGGGGTATCCCCCTCCCACGGGGAAGATTTTGCATTTATAAACTTGAAATGGTGCAATTTGGTGCACTTCATGCCATACCTGTGAAGGAAATTTAGAATCCGAGTTAAACAAAAAAGGAATAAAATGTCTATGCTCTCATCAGATGTTTACAACAAACTGAGATAAACTGTTCGCGCGCGAGCGCGCAGCGAAAATTGAAAATGGATGTATAAACTAGTTTTTGAACGTCAGCTCATACATTTGATTTTGTCTTTCCCCCTCTTTTTTTTTTGGGGGGGGGGGGGCTTTTTGGGGGGGGCAAAATTGCGTTTTGCCCCCCCACTTTTTGGATTGGGGGGGCGGCCGCCCCCCCTGCCACCCCACTTCCGGCGCCTATGCATAGACATCAATATTGAATTTGTCTCATACTCTGTAATAATAACCTTTGACATTGCCCAAAATCATTTCTGCAGATAACTCTTTGTCATTTCTTTGATGGTGTCTATTATGAAGATAACTGTTGTAGTAAGAAGACTTAAAATATATCTGACAAATGGAAGTTTACAATGAACCAGACAACTATTTATGTTATAGAGAGTTCACTGTAAGGCATTTATCATAATGGAACTGATGTGACATACAAATGTTGCAATTTAAGATTTTCCATTGGGACTCGGACTCGGACTCGGACTCGGATGTCTGGGACTCGGATGTCCGGGACTCGGACTCGGACTCGACTCGACTCGGACTCCAGGGACTCGGACTCGGACAGGGTGGACTCGACTACAGCACTGGTAGGTAGTAAGTTAGTTTCATACCCTGAAATAGCATTATGATTGATCTATTATCTTTAAAACTATCGTTGCAGATAGTCCGATGGTAAATTTTGTTGGGACATACGGTAGAGAGACTGATGGATAACTAAAGTGAACAATTAGTCTATCTCGGGTGGCACCGTGACTGTCATCAATGGTTTATTGAATTGTTGCATTTGTAAAACGGTTTATCCGGTTGCTGGCAATTTATGTTTTTTTTATATTTTATTTTAGCTCGGAATAAAGTTGAGCCACTGATGAGAATTCGGGCCATTTAAACTCACACTATGCCATCATAAACTGGTTGTGGTTAAACGAACTGGTAGTATTTCTTGAAATTGGAGGTGGTATACATGTATATATAAATTTGTATTAGACACATTCATTGCATTTCCACAAATTACAACACATGCTTCCCTCTAGTGATAAATATACAGATTTAGTATCCTGGATAAGAAACTAATTCCGAAACTCTGGCAATATATTTTTGTTATCTTTTGCCCCATTCGGGGAACTTTATTTTAATACAAATATATACAAGTTATATGGTTACATTATTCATAAAAAACATAAAAACATATAAATACCGTAAACATGCACAATTATGAACACAATTCAATGAACTGTTTTACTTTCTTTTACCAAATTGGAAAATATATTTTGAAATTGAGAATATAAAATCATATTTCATACTCTGGCAATATACATTTAACTGCATTCTACAAGATATATCGCCTGCTTTTCATTTAAGATACTGTCTTTATCTCCAACGAAATATCAATATAATACAATGGCGATATTACCTGACATATAATCAGTGGATTGTACATGTTATGTACACACTTATATTAACCCTAATAGGGCCGGGGGGGGGGGGGGGCATAATGGCCCCCCCCCCCCCCCCCCTCCGCGATTTTTTGTATTGGTCCTAAACGCTGTACGATAACGCGCCGCGGCTTGGTGGCTTTTTTTTATCGGGTCTTGCGCACATTTTAAAACAAAAATTTCGAAAATCGGACCTACCGTTACAAAGTCACGTGACCTTTTGTCTATGCATGTCAGCCCAAAAATCGCTAAATTTCGTGATTTGTGTACAAAACATATGGAAATATAAATTTTCGTAAAATGAGGTGTATCATTCATTATTTGGTGTTGTTTACATGTTATATGTTGGTTTGGGGATTCAAAATAGTTAAATTATAGTTAGAAATAAAATAAACAACAAAAACAATAAAATACATAAGTTTAAAAAACAAAGAAATACATAAGAAATTAACAAAACAATAGAAAACATAAGCATTAGGAAGAACCGGGCTCTTCCAAATTTTTTTGTCGTATTATCATCACAAATGCTCTAATGAATATATGTAGTGAAAACCAGAGTTTAATTATGAAGAATATATGATTTATGTGTAAAAATATAAATTTCATGACTTATTTGCATAAATTACTATAAATATGCAAATTAATGAATTTTTCAAAATTTTTAAAAATTACCATTGTATTCTATACACTTCACTTATCATGCGTGCAAAATTATACGGCGATCGGCCGCTCTGCGGCCGAGATCTTAGGGGGGGGGGGGGGGCCATAATGCCCCCCCCCCCCGGCCTGCTGAAGACCTCAAATAGCCCGGCCCTTTTAGGGTTAAGACAGGAAGATGAGTCGCTCTCATTCTCGGTCTACCGCAAACCCACACACACGCATAGGCGCCGGAAGTGGGGTGGCAGGGGGGGGGGGGCGGCCGCCCCCCCAATCCAAAAAGTGGGGGGGCAAAACGCAATTTTGCCCCCCCCAAAAAGCCCCCCCCCCCCAAAAAAAAAAGAGGGGGAAAGACAAAATCAAATGTATGAGCTGACGTTCAAAAACTAGTTTATACATCCATTTTCAATTTTCGCTGCGCGCTTCGCGCGCGAACAGTTTATCTCAGTTTGTTGTAAACATCTGATGAGAGCATAGACATTTTATTCCTTTTTTGTTTAACTCGGATTCTAAATTTCCTTCACAGGTATGGCATGAAGTGCACCAAATTGCACCATTTCAAGTTTATAAATGCAAAATCTTCCCCGTGGGAGGGGGATACCCCCTCCCAAACCCTCCCCCTCTGGCTCTGCAAAAGCCCGGTCGGTTGCTTCGCTCCCTCGGGATTCATTATTGCCTGTAGGCCATTTTGTTGGATCATACATGCGCCATATGGTTTATGTTGGAACTGTGTATGACACTAAATACAATATTTAGGTGTGAGTTTGGGTGCATATTTATTAGTGCGTCAATTATTTGTTTTCTTCGTGAAAAATATATCAAATCATAACACGCTTTCCCAGATACAGTTAATCTTAAGCCCGAATTTCCTATCTAGGTATGCACCAGATAGCACAATTTCAAGTCCATACATGCAAGATCTTTCTTACCGTGGGAGGGGGATACCCCCTCCCAAACCCTTCCCCTTCCTCCCTGCACCAGCCAGATTTTGCATTTATAAACTTGAAATGGTGCAATTTGGTGCACTAATAACTATGCACCCAAACTCACACATAAATATTGTATTTAGTGTCATACACAGTTCCAACATGAACCATATGGCGCATGTATGATCCAACAACATGACCTACAGGCAATAATGAATCCCGAGGGAGCGAAGCGACCGACCGGGCTTGGGCAGAGCCAGAGGGGGAGGGTTTGGGAGGGGGTATCCCCCTCCCACGGGGAAGATTTTGCATTTATAAACTTGAAATGGTGCAATTTGGTGCACTTCATGCCATACCTGTGAAGGAAATTTAGAATCCGAGTTAAACAAAAAAAGAATAAAATGTCTATGCTCTCATCAGATGTTTACAACAAACTGAGATAAACAGTTCGCGCGCGAAGCGCGTAGCGAAAATTGAAAATGGATGTATATACTAGTTTTTGAACGTCAGCTCATACATTTGATTTTGTCTTTCCCACTCTTTTTTTTTTGGGGGGGGGGGGGGGGGGGGAGAGGGGGGCTTTTTTTTTTGGGGGGGGGGGCAAAATTGCGCTTTGCCCCCCCCCCCCCACACTTTTTGGATTGGGGGGGGGGGGGCGGCCGCCCCCCCTGCCACCCCACTTCCGGCGCCTATGGCAGTAACAATTATCAAAGGGTTGACAATATTTATGGCACACGTACAGCAGAGAGGTGGGAAGACCTCGCTGCGTACAGTGTAGTCACTCAACCGTCTGCACCTGTACTCGAGAGTAAATAATGTGGGATGTAACTTAATCGTTTGCAAACAAAGAGTTAGTTCAACCAGTAGGTTCATGGTTCAACCTCTTTCGATTTGTTTCTTTCAGACATTGTGCTGCCACGAGTAACTTGAGTCTCAAGGACTATGGAAACAGTGATATTCGAAGAGAAAAGGGACCTCATATTTGAGCGGAATCATCACATTTGGGAGAAAATCAGCTGATTTCGGCCACATTTAGCTCGCTTTCAAAGACAAGAAGGATGTATGTGGCAAACAGCCTCCGCCGGAAAAGAAAAAAATGTACGCCATGCACGTAGGGTACAGGAAGCTAGCAATCAACCCTACTCGAAAGTAAATAACGCGGCTTGTTAATTCGACCTCGATCGAGTGTTTGAATGTCATAGTACTGCACGCAATACTTGTGTCTCATTTACAGGCTTAAAATAAATTACACATGATAGCAAGCATAAATATCAGATCTGAAAACGACTTGAACTATAGTAGCTTATATTTTTATTTTATATTGTGACAAAATAGAATGACCAAATTTTAAAGTTGAATGGTCATTGACCAAATTAAATGATAAATGACTAAATCAAATGTAGCAATTGCACGTTACGGACTTCTCGAGACGAAATTGAATTAAGCAATTAATGAAATTGAATGTCGATTGTTTGAAAATGGATGGGAAGACCTATATTATAGGTTTTCTTGTCCATTTTAAGTAACACTTTCATTCAATTTTATAAATTTGTCACACATTATCGTCCGGTGCAATTAAAAGGACGTCATATTTGAGCGGAATCATCACATTTGGGAGAAAATCACATTAAGCTCACTTTCAAAGACAAGAAGAATATATGTGGCAAACAGCCTCCGCCGAAAAAGAAAAAACATGTACGCCATGCACGTAAGGTACAGGAAGCGGTTTATATTCACTTGGTCTAATACCGCTTGGTCTAATCATCAGTTCGTCTAACTCCATTTCGTCTAAACCCATTTGGTCTAATCATCACTTGGTCTAATGCCCATTTAGGCAATTGCCGTTTCGTCTAATCACCAAATGGGCCAATTGTCACTTCGTCTACTTTTTTTTTCTCCTCGTTTCGTCTATTATCACTTCGTATAATACCAGTTCGTCTAATTCTCAGTTAGGCTACTCTTCACTTGGTCTATATGCAATTCGTCTAATTACCGTTTGGTCAATAACCATTTTGTCTAATATCCATTTAGTCTATTACCATTTGGTCTATTATCATTTCGTCTAATACCAATAGGTCTATTTTCCACTTGGTCTAAAAGCAGGTCGTCTAATGCCATTTCGTCTAAACACTATTTCGGCTAATGACCATTTAGTCTAATTCTCATTTGGTCTAACGATCGCCTACACTGACCACTGTGATGGCCATCGCCTGCATACCGTATGAAAGATTCCATAGGGCTGTAATTATAGCTCTATGGATATTTAGCCACAGCGGTTTCACTAGACGAAACCTGTGTATAAGAGAAAACTAATTGGCCACTACAATCAGGTGACCTCCATAGACAAGTCCCAAAATATCGTTTGTACGCTCACCACCCAAGGGGAAATAGATATGTGGCCGCTATAAACAAGTGAACTTTATAGACGAATTTCATCAAACAGTGTATATTGACCACCTAAAAGAAAACAAGATAGTGGGCGTCATAATCAAGTACCTTAAAAAAAAACAGGTTCCATTGCATCGTATATCGTCAAACAGGGGCGTAGACAACGGGGGATGAGGGGGATGCATCCCCCCACCTCTTTGATGTCTTTAATCTGTGTTACCCTGTCCTTTATCGTCATTAACCTCACACCTACATGCATAGGCGCCGGAAGTGGGGTGGCAGGGGAGCGGCCGCCCCCCCCCCCCCCCAATCCAAAAAGTGGGGGGGGGGGGGGGGGGGGGGGGCAAAACGCAATTTTGCCCCCCAAAAAGCCCCCCCTCCCCCCCCCCCCCCAAAAAAAAGAGTGGGAAAGACAAAATCAAATGTATGAGCTGACGTTCAAAAACTAGTTTATACATCCATTTTCAATTGCGTTTTGCCCCCCACTTTTTGGATTGGGGGGGGGGGGGGGGGCGGCCGCCCCCCCTGCCACCCCACTTCCGGCGCCTATGTGCATCAGCCCTCAGGCGCTTCGCTCCCTCGGGACTCATTATTGGCTGTGTGTTGTTGGATCATTCATAATGTTGCATAATTATGGTTTATGTTGTTGTGTGTGTGTTTTGGGGTACATATTTATTACCCAGGTAGCAAGCCAACGTTGTCCAATTTTTTCGGCAACGTTGGTCCAACGTTGTCCGGCAACGTTGGACCAACGTTGCTTGCGTACGCCCAAACAACGCTGCTCCAACGTTGGCGAAAACAAAATACCAACGTTGGATCAACGTTGGTCCATCGTTGGAAAGTTGTCATTTGTCAACGTTGGACCAACGCTTTTCCAACGTTGATCCAAGGTTGGTATTTTGTATTCGCCAACGTTGGAGCAGCGTTGGTTGGGCGTACGCAAACGTTGATCCAACGTCAAAGCAACATGTGTCCAACAAGCATCCACCATATTTCCAACAAGCATCCAACATGTCTCCAACACTCATCCAACAAGCATCCAACATGTCTCCAACAAGCATCCAACATGTCTCCAACAAGCATCCAACGTTGGTCCAGCGTAATTCACCAACATTTCTCCAACGTTGGTCCAACGTTGATCCAATGTTGGTCCAACGTTGGTCCAACATTGGACCAACGTCTCACCGTACTAAAAAAATTAAATTAATATTCATATGACACGCCTATTGGTGATATCTAGAACATCCTATCCTAGCTTTGCCTTTACCTAAGACTAACCCTAACCCTATTCCTAGTCCTATTCCTATCCATATAGTCCTATTCCTATTCCTACACTCACTACATCTACATCATCCACTCAGCTTTATATAACCTAGCTTCTGTGTTAATATTTGTTTGATGGTTGGTATTTCGATAAAGTTGAATGTTTGGATAAAGTTTTAAGAATTTACACAAATACATCATGGAAACAAACCTTTAGAATGTTTTTGTAGATAAATAACTTACATATATTTCAAATAATGAGTAAATAATAACATTGGATTCATTCTGAACAATCAAATAACATGATTATTAATGCTGTTTGCAGTCAATGATAACCACTCATGAATATTCATGAATAATAACCAACGTTCATCCAACGTTGAACCAACGTTGATCCAACGATGGCATACATCCTGCTTTCAGCAGCTAATTTTAAATCCTTTTATTATGCAAGGGGGTTTTGACCACCTGTGCTACGAGTAAAAAAATTACCTTTTCTAACATAACAGCTACATGTAGTGAACAACAGATGTGAAATGTTGGATTCTCGTTGGATTAACGAACGTTTCACTGTGGGTTACCGATGTCGATCCAACGTTGCTCTAACGAGATTGTCCAACCTCCATTTCACTTTGAGTTACCGATGTTGATCCATCGTTGGTGTTGTAATATAATACAAGTAGGCGAAATGCCATGTGTAACTCTGGCATAACAATAATAAATACTGGTAAATTACAAACTTGAGTGTCAGGGTAGACTACCCGACACCCAGAAGATGGAACCAGGGGATTATTCTGCCCCTTTCGTACGGTTGTCATCCCCTATGTAAGACCGACATTTACCTTATTGCAAAATGGTTTAACGTGCTAGTGCCAGGGTGGACTACCCAACGCCTAGATGATACCAAGGGATTATTCTGCCCTAAATGGTATTCATCTCTATCACAAATCTAATCTATCCGGGGGTCTGAGACGTCGAAGTGGGTAGCGCCTGTCACGTTCTTGCGAGGGCGGCTTCACCTCACTCCAGCACGCTTCTGGGACCTCCGTTTCCTCGTTTACTGGAACATGGATGTTACCTTCAGGTGCGCGACGCTTCTTTAGATGATGTCTGTTCCGGCGATACCGCCCACCTTTCTCACTCTGGATGTGGTACGAGCGGGGCGTTGAATCTTGAGTTGTCACTACGCCAGGTTTCCATTCTTTTCCCACTTGGTAGTACACACGTTCTCCAGACTTCAACACCGGCAGCGACTTGGCACCCTGGTCATAGTATTGCTTCTGCCTCTTCTGGAGCTCTTTCTTCCTACTAGCTATGCACCGTTGATAACGAACAGTACAGTTCTCAATAAAGCGTTTTCTGGATGGTATATCCGGTCACACATCAACCGTGAAGCTCGCCTCCCAAAATGGATTCAAATTAGCATTTCTACAACACAGGTCATGGCGAATCGAATCAGACATACAGTCACTTTCACTTCAGACAATGCATGTTGTAATATAATACAAGTAGGCACACGAGTATAGTTGAAAGCTTACTTTATTAACTGCTTGTAGATCGATGGCCCAACTCATACATGGTTTCTTGACACCCGATAATATACATATCGATCCTATATGGTAATTCACCGGGGATGGCGCACTTCTATTTATGATTGTAATTCTACTTGAGTCCACTCATTACTGTTGGTCTAACGAGATTGTCCAACGTCTTTTTCACTGTGAGTTACCGATGTTGATCCAACGAGATCGTCCAACGTCTTTTTCACTGCGAATTACCGATGTTGATCCAACGTTGGTCCAACGAGATTGTCCAACGTCTTTTTCACTGCGAGGTACCGATGTTGATCCAACGTTGGTCCAACAAGATTGTCCAACGTCTTTTTCACTGCGAGTTACCGATGTTGGTCCAGCGTTGCTCCAACGAGATTGTCCAACGTCAATTTCACTGCGAGTTACCGATGTTGGTCCAACGTTGGTCCAACAAGATTGTCCAACGTCTTCTTCACTGCGAGTTACCGATGTTGGTCCAACGTTGGTCCAACAAGATTGTACAACGTCCATTTCACTGCGAGTTACCGATGTTGGTCCAACAAGATTGTACAACGTCCATTTCACTGCGAGTTACCGATGTTGGTCTAACGTTGGGCTAACGAGATTGTCCAACGTCTTTTTCACTGCGAGTTACCGATGTTGGTCCAACGTTAGTCCAACGAGATTGTCCAACGTCCATTTCACTGCGAGTTACCGATGTTGGTCCAACGAGATTGTCCGACGTCTTTTTCACTGCGAGTTACCGATGTTGGTCCAACGTTGGTCCAACAAGATTGTCCAACGTCCATTTCACTGCGAGTTACCGATGTTGGTCCAACGTTGGTCCAACGAGATTGTCCGACGTCTTTTTCACTGCGAGTTACCGATGTTGGTCCAACGTTGGTCCAACAAGATTGTCCCACGTCCATTTCACTGCGAGTTACCGATGTTGGTCCAATGTTGGTCCAACGAGATTGTCCAACGTCTTTTTCACTGCGAGTTACCGATGTTGGTCCAACGTTGGTCCAACGAGATTGTCCAACGTCTTTTTCACTGCGAGTTACCGATGTTGATCCAACGTTGGTCCAACAAGATTGTCCAACGTCCATTTCACTGCGAGTTACCGATGTTGGTCCAATGTTGGTCCAACAAGATTGTCCAACGTCTTTTTCATTGCGAGTTACCGATGTTGGTCCAACGTTGGTCCAACGAGATTGTCCAACGTCTTTTTCACTGCGAGTTACCGATGTTGATCCAACGTTAGTCCAACGAAATTGTCCAACGTCTATTTCACTGCGAGTTAACGATGTTGATCCAACGTTGGTCCAACGAGATTGTCCAACGTACATTTCACTGCGAGTTACCGATGTTGGTCCAACGTTGGTCCAACGAGATTGTCCAACTTCTTTTTCACTGCGAGTTACCGATGTTGGTCCAACGTTGATCCAACGAGATTGTCCAACGTCCAACGAGTTCCAACGAGTTTGCAAGTTTCCGACGTTGGTCCAACGTTGGCTTGCTACCTGGGTAGTGTGTCAATTATTTGTTTTCTACGTGAAAAATATATTAAAACTTTCTGGTCGATCAAATCATATCACGCTTTCCCAAATACAGCCGAATTTCCTATCTAGGTATGCACCAGATTGCACAATTTCAAGTCCAAAAATGCAAAAGCTCCCTACCGTGGGAGGGGGACACCCCCCTCCCACACCCTCCCCCCGCTCAGTCGCTTCGCTCCTTCGCAATGTCTCACTCTCACATCTGGCTCAAAGTTGGCAACCCAGAGTGTGGTTGGACATGAGCCCCTACACACACAAATTGTGAGCCCCCTTGGGGTTTTGCCCCCCCAATCCAAAACTGCTTCCGGCGCGCCTGCACACACGGACCAATAGAGTACAAAAGCCATGATGATTCGTACACTTGATTCGTACACTTGAGATGTAAACTGTTATTATTTGAAATGTTATTCAATTGTAAATGTTATGTCAATAATTTGGAGAAAATAATACAAAAATCACTATGCCCATCCAAATGATTTTTTTTTGTCAATAGGCAATCAGTGTTATAGTGCTCTGGTTCATAACTGTATGAACCAGAGCACTATAACACTGATTGCCTATTGAAGTAAAAATTCATTTGGATGGGCATAGCTCACCCAATACTTAACATATTCAATTGATGTTCGGTATTTTGACATTATTTTCGACGCTCTTTCGGAAAATGAAGTTCAAATTTTAAAATTCTAAAAATAGATGTTTATGACGGCATAGATGACATCACACTTCACCACTCTTTACTTGTCGTTCGAAAGCCACCAGCCACTTGAACACAAACTCGGAGTAATCCGCACTCTGTCCTGTAAAGCAAACGACATTTGCTCTACCGACAATGTCAAACACCACGAAATCCAACACATTAAAGGGGACCACCAGGCAAAGAACAACACATTATTATATGTTTTGGTACCGTTCTGTGAGATCAAATAGATACCCAACATTTTGCAAAGGGTTGTGTAATTCATAACCACCACTTACGGAACCACTGCTATTTCCTGGTTCCATACGGGCCAACCATTTGCGAGTGCGCCAATGCTATTCACGCGTACGTTTGTAGACAATAGATTCCCGGGCGATTCGTTCGCTCTGGTACACATCGCAATTCACTTGATTCGTACACTTGAGATGTAAACTGTTATTATTTGAAATGTTATTCAATTGTAAATGTTATGTCAATAATTTGGAGAAAATAATAAAAAAATCACTATGCCCATCCAAATGATTTTTTTTTGTCAATAGGCAATCAGTGTTATAGTGCTCTGGTTCATAAATGTATGAACCAGAGCACTATAACACTGATTGCCTATTGAAGTAAAAATTAATTTGGATGGGCATAGCTCAGCCAATACTTACCCAACATTTTGCAAAGGGTTGTGTAATTCATAACCACCACTTACGGAACCACTGCTATTTCCTGGTTCCATACGGGCCAACCATTTGCGAGTGCGCCAATGCTATTCACGCGTACGTTTGTAGACAATAGATTCCCGGGCGATTCGTTCGCTCTGGTACACATCGCAATTCACCGCACACATCGCAGTCTTCGTAATTCAGACCGCATGAACGCATGCTTTAGAATGGTGATGCGTTTCCAATTATATATTTTTTTTGGCTGGAAACAGATTTGTGTGAACTTGTTGATGGAATGGAATACTAAAGATGTTACCTTTCTTTAATAAGAATATTATTTTTGGGTGGTGGTACCCTTTAAGAAAGTCCTTAGTATCTCTGGTCACCCTCGATGGGCATGGAATTCGCCGACCAACAAGAAAAAGACCCCACATCCAGCCAGAGCCAAGCCACAGAAACCGAAAGGACATGTTTCCATTCCGGAGTCCGGAGTTAGTGAGGCCATCGCGCGAAAAATCCGGAAAACTGGAAGGAGCGGTCCACAAGAAACCTCACAATTGTCTTCGGAGTCAGTTAGTAGCTCCAAAGGATAAGAATAATGCTCTTGACAAGTCGAACGTGGTGTACCACATTAAATGCCAAAACTGTCCGTCGCACTACATCGGGGAGACGGAGAGAACCCTGGGGAAACGCATCAAGGAGCACCACAGGGATTCATCCCCCGTTGGGTTTCATCTCAAAGAGAAGGAACACTCCTTCTCTGCTTCACAGATTAAAGTATTAGAAACTGAAAATAACTGGTTCCGGAGAGGTGTGAAAGAGGCCATCAGCATGCACGCCCTCAGTCCGGATCGCAACCGGGACAAAGGACGCTATTTCCTGCCTCCCCTATACGGATCTCCGGTCACCGAGTGGTATAGATCGGTGATCTCCGGTACGTCAGTCACGTGATGCTTCCAGGCTGCAGCGTCACGTGACTGATCCATCCAACGCCAATTGAAAGCAGTCAGTAGGCTGAAGAAGACGCACGGATGTGCATCGAAAGCTACCACCGGTAAGCTTAAACTTTTTTGTTGTGTGACTTTGTTAAAGATATTTGTAAAAAAAAAAAGGTTTCATAACTACATTTGTCATCATATATCATATTCCAAACAATGATTATATGTCCAAGCAATGATAGTGTTTACTATATATGTACTATATTATGTACAAATCATAAACGACTAAGCAATGTCCAATTGATAGAAAAGAATTGTTCACTTGTAACGTACAATTAACATCTTTAAAACAGAAAACATGTATTTATTTATTTCTGGTATGATAACAAACATGATACAAAGGTTCGGAGACCAACAACGATCATGGTGCAATAATTGTCATAGATACATGAAAATGCACATATAAACCGTAAACATATGATTATTCACAACAACTGATGCACATTAAACACTATGTAAAACCATAACAAATTATAAACTGATAAATGACGAAGAAGCATAATATTATACAGCAAGAATATAATAACGTTCAATTATACAAGTCCTCGAATTGACAACAGCGATGAAGCAAGGAGATGGAAAAGTAAGAGAGGTAAAGAGCAAAAAAAGATAGTAAGGATATATAGCAGAGAGACTTAATATATATTGAGAGAAACTGGAAGAAAAGAAGGGGATAATATATAAGTGGAATAGAGAAAGAGGAATAAAAGAGAAGCAGGGAAGAAAGGCAGATAAAGAGAATGGAAGAAAAGGAAAACGAGCAAGAAAGAGAGGGAAAGAGTGTAGAGTATAGAAAAAGAAAGCCAGAAACGGAGAAAATAGGTAAAGAAAGAGAAAACGAGCATGCACGAGAGGGGGAGAGAAAGTGAGAGAAATGGGACGCAGAGTTGGAAATTACACAGACAAATAAGATTTACATTCAAATAATCGATGGACTTTGTTACACGAGTCTAATACACATTATTTATCAAATGCTCGACACTGTTTACTTGATTACGTGATTTAACAAGTGTATCAAGTTTATCAAAGATATCATTAGTATACATATACATGTGTAATCGAGCAACATCGCGTACATGGGGGCTCACTCATATTTTTGTTTATATTTTCCCTTTTTGGGAAAATTGCTTTGACAAATCATGAGGTGGCATTAATTACCCCTTCCCGTGGGTTATTCAATGTCTTTCTTACGGAGCACCCGATAACTACCTGATTAAACAAGTTTATTTTTGTTTTTACAGGGTAACGATGGTATTGTTTAGTTGAAGTCTCATTGTGTATTCGAACATGCATGAGACCTTATCCATAGCTGTTGTGGACAACAGCATATTGTATGTAAAGATATATCTCGTGGTGCAATCCAGAATGATTAAATACATATTCCGCTATATTATTATTTTTTTTTAATCACTCATATCACAAGTTAAAAAAAGAAAGATTGCCCCTGAAGCTTCTGGATAAGGATTTAAGATAAGTTGTGAGTGAAGGGGGTTGTAAAGTACAAACTGTTTACCACTTAATGTTGGAATCCCTGTAGAATTCATGCATGGCCCATCAGATTCCCGCTTGTTTCAACTTGAAAAAAAGAAAAAGCGCACATGAATGCGGCAATTACTTGTATTATTCCCACAGCACAAGCAGATTATATGTTATACATTAATCTTTGTTTCAGTTCTACGTCACCGCCATCTGATGTAGACAGCCGCGAGTGCAATATTTCACCGAGTCGGTCGAACAGAGCCTACTTCATGGTCAATGTCTATTATCACTCAGCCAACTAATATACGCTCCATACGCGAGATATGAATAATCTACATTCTGTATCAGAAATGTGATGCGATTCATGTTAAGAGTATCCCAGAAGTGTTCTTGTTCATTATCATAATTACGTTTGGTATCCATGACTGGGCACATTATTTCTGCTGTTATCGAATAAATTCAAGATTAGACATCAAGTACTGGTAGAATATTTCTTCCTACAATAAATTGTCAGTAACAAGTTTTGCAGTGTAAGTTTCTTTTCAAGTGTCCTTATTTGTTAATATCTGTTTGTTATTTGTATTGTTTAGGATCGAATCGTATCCAGTGATACCATAGGAATAACTTCTGGATTGAATTAATATATCTTCTCGAGAAATACAATATTTGTCAAAACTATTCTGGTGGTATCAAAGGGTTGTACTTTAAATTAACAGTGACAACCTTCGTAAGTTCGTTCCAGAAGTATTCATGCCCCCTGACAACTTCGGGCCATCTCATATACGGTCTTCGGTCGCTAAGATACAGACGAAGCAGGTAAGGGATCTCGTCCTCAGGAATATCTTCTAAAAAGATGACGACGGTGTTTTCTGTCAGCTCGTCATGTACGTGGTCCATGGCGGTGCGAAACTTGATGAGAAACCAGTTGTCTCGGACAGCACTTCTGCTGAGGAGCAGGATGGTCTTGAAGCTATGCTCCACGGCGTAGTGAACTGCCTCAAGGTAGTGCATACCCAGGGTCAGGTCCTCATCACCAAATGAATACCTGTCATAATCGGGAAGACGCTCTTCTAGGGTAGGTCGCAGGTGCTCTCTGGCCCACACCTCGTCTGCTTCAGTAAACATGATGTTAAGATCAAAGACAAACTCGTCGTGTTCTCGCGCGTCTTGTATTTCTCTGTAGCCGATGACTGCCAGTTTTACCAGAAATAGTTTGTACCTGATCAACCATCTGTTGTGGAAAGCGAGCAGCAGACCAATAAGCAACGCGAGACCAACGAAAGGGAGGGTGGAAATGAGTACAATATTTGGAACGCAATATTTACTCGGATCGAACTCCAACAAAGGCTTTCCTCGCATTTGGCTCAAGGAATCGATCGAGCAAATGGTTTCATTTTGGTGTAGAACATTTTCAGATGAGTTGGCGAGGTCATGCAGCCAGCCATAGATGCACTGACATGCAAACGGGTTTCCAGAAACATCGATGTATTCCAGATCGTAATTCATCAAAGTGTTCCAGGTGCTGCGATTGAATGCGACCAACCAATTATTTGACATTCTCAACGTCTTGAGAAGTGGGAGGTTTTCCATGGCTCCTTCCTCAACAAACATGATTCTATTATCGTTGATGCTTAGAGTCTCCAGAACCGGTAAGTACTTTAGGGCATTAGTTGATATTAGGAGCAAATTATTCTCATTCAAGTCTAAATAAACGAGCGAGTGCAGTCCCTGAAAAACATTCCCAGCGAGACTCGATATTTTGCAGTTGTCCATCGTCAAGTTAGCAAGCAACAAGTT
Source organism: Echinarachnius parma (assembly GCA_037951105.1). Classification (NCBI taxonomy): domain Eukaryota; kingdom Metazoa; phylum Echinodermata; class Echinoidea; order Clypeasteroida; family Echinarachniidae; genus Echinarachnius; species Echinarachnius parma. The sequence continues at coordinate 17,960 of JBAMJV010012520.1, forward strand.
ATCCTCAAAAACCCTATCTGGCAAGTTTCCCAGAGGGTTGTTGCTCAGATGCAGCTCACATAGATTAATTAATCCTTGAAACAAAGATCTACTGACATATGAGTCCCAAAGATGTTCTCTGTTGAGTTCCGTGTGACTGACATCTATGAATTTCAAATTTATTGTGTTGTTAAATGTTTGGCCTGGTATAAACGGGGAGGGTTTTGAAGGTGTGAGGTCAGCAAAATACAAGTTTGTAATACCAGAGGAGAATCCAAGATATTGTATCGCCGTACCTGTAACATCAAGTATTTCAAGGCTCTCAAACCAGTCATAGGAAAATAAGTCCAACAACATCAGTGGCATATTACTAAGATTCAAGGACTTTAAATTCATAAGGCCACGAAATTGATAACCATGAAGGTCTTTTAGTTTATTTTGCGACATATCCAGAGACTCAATATTACTTTTCCAAGCGGTATTATGTGGATTAAAATGCAGTATTTGGTTATCCACCAAACACAATCCTCGTAGAAGAGACATTCCTAGGAAATACTCTGGTTCGATTTCGTTGATGAAATTACCCGTTAATATCAAATAAAGACAGCTTAACCCCGAGAAGACGTTTTTACAGAGATATAGAGCACCGCTGTCGACGATGTCTAGTTCATACAATGGGTGATCAAATAAAGGTCTGAATACGTCAACTGGAATGCCACCACGCAACTCCATCTCTATCAGTTCGAGCGTGCTAATAGTAGACCTTGCAACACCACTGGTGAGGTTTGACAACATAGATGCAGTTGGAGCCAATTGCATCCCTAGCATAAGACTGTTGACAGTCAATGCTGCTATTGCGTCTCCTGAAATTAAAATGATCGGGTTTACGAGCATCGTGATAAATTCCGTTGGACAAACGAATGTGAATGTATCCGGAGTCAGAACTCGGAACTCGTTATTGTTGAGAAATACTACAGTTAGTCGGGTTGTCTTACATTGGGACACATTCAATGAGCTTAAAAAGTTTCCCGCTAAACTAAGAAATCTCAAATTTGGAAAGTTATCCAGTAAATCGTTTGGCAAATCTGTTAGGTTGCATGTATCAATATTTAAGGTAACAAGTGCTTCAAGGGGTTGGAATGGGACACTGCTTGGTATAACCAGATTGAAATTTCCAGTCAGATCCAAATATGTCAGATGTTTGAGAGGCTGGAAAGCTGCAGATTGAATCGTTTTAATGTCGTTACGCGTCAAATCCAAAGTTACCAATTTCGGATAGGTTTCAAACGAATTGTTGAACAGTATATTGATCTCGTTGTATGCCAAGTTTAATATCATTGTGTTGAGGGGGAAATCGCTTGGAACTCTTCTGAGGTGCAAGTCCTTACACATTACCGACTTATCACCCTGGTTCCACTGACACGATGTTCGGGCGAAGCGACCTTTCTGTATCTGGGGCTTATCTAACCGACCAGATATGATTTCTTTGACGCCATTGGTGGAGGTGTAAGCCCCTTCCACTCCACACATCGTTATGATGAGTAGAAGGTAGACGCGTCTGTATGCCATCCCCCATGGTTTTATCGGCACTCGATGAGTTCTGGAAATTGGAAACAGTTCATAATGATAATTATGTCCATGGCATGTACCATCATTAAGATTATGTAAATATTTCGAAAGCAACGCAATAAGTTATAAGTGATATGCTTATTTTTGTTCACGTTTAATTGATGAACATCATACTTCTGTGATACGTTCATTATAACTTTATCCAGCGATTCCATTATCCTATGACGTATATTTTCAAATGCAGCATTGCAAATGGGTTAGATCATGACATCATACTCTACCGTAAGGATAGAAGTCATGTGAGAAGGTATTTTGTTTTATTCGAAATATAATTATCGACGTTAAAAATGACATTTAACAAGTCAATGCGAATATATTGAAATATAACTACAGTGATAAGAGATGAAATACTCACCCTCAACAATGAACGGCGGATATCTTATATTATGGTGTCATCAACGATTTCAGTTCATCACAACCATTACATCATGTATTGTCGGATTAATGTCTATTTTCGTAATTAGATATCCACGGAAACTACCTAGATTCCAAACCCCAACCAACTCCACTGACAGATGTAATGATAATGATTCACATACAATATGTATCGCATTCGAGAGCCGAATCGAAGCGACAAACCGTCCAGGGTTTAATGAAAGTGAGATTTTATTTAATAAATAATTCCTAAAGAGCACTTGTAGTTGTGATGATCGAAAGCATAAACATTGATAAATCCTGTCACGTCTATACGCATGGGCGTAGACACAACGGGGGGGGGGGGGGGGGGGGGGGTGGGGGGGGGGGGGGGGGGGGGGGGGGGGGGGGGGGGGGGGGGATGCACCCCCCACCTCACAAGGTGGGGGATGACATGTACAATCACCCCCCCCCCCCCTCCCGATCAAGAAAACAAGTTGTATGAGCTAAGACTTGTTCATTCTAACGTTAATGAAGTAATTTATACATCCATTTTCAATTTTCGTTGCGCGCTTCGCGCGCGAACAGATGATCTCAGTTTGTTGAGTAACTTGCGTATGGTCTTGGGTGAGTATTTTTTCTGTATACCGGGCCACGTAGTTCAAGTGTAGGCTGGCATTGCTCTGGCTTGTGTGACATGCAACCAATTGCACCATTTCTCCCTCATTTGTTTACCGATTTTCATTTTGTTTGTTTTGTCTGATAGGGCTAGCTGGGGGCTTCAAAACTTGTGCACAACATTTTGAAATTCATTAATTATGTTAATTTATGCAAATTTATTCAAAAATAAAAAAAAATGCTTAGAACTTCATTTCTCAACCCATTTTGATTTGGTTTACTTTATCTCATAGAGCTAATTGGGGGGCTTCAAAATTTGTACACATAATTCCAAAATTCATTAATTATGCAAATTTATTTCAAATCACATAAACTGCTTCTTCTCCTTCATTTTTCAACCAATTTTTGTTCTTTTTGTTTTATCTGATAGGTAAGAGGCTTCAAAACTTCTACACAGGAATGTACAACGAGACTTTCTGCAACGATAACTTTAAAATATTAAATCAATCAGAATAATATTTCAGGGTATAAAACTATAACTTATGACCTACATCTTGCAGAAAACCCTATTCGATTTGCTTCAGTGGTCATGGAGTATGGGAATCTGATATATGTCAGATGTCCCTTCCCTCCAGGTTTCGTATGGAGACGCGGTGTTCACGCCTTACGAATACGAAGTTGTTCATTATGTTCTCGCACCAAAATATCTTTTCAGAAAGTGACTGCTTGTTTCCTTTCATTTTGACTAACGAAATAATCAATGAATGAAATGAAGTAGAGGGGAATCATATTTATGAGTTTTGCAAACGGTGGTAAAGTGTGAAAATGAGTGATTAAAGAGATAAATTAAATCATTTACTCATGAATAACTTGTTTTGAGCTCTTCCTCGTTTATGGCGTTCTCTTATCTTTTATTCTGAGAGATCAATACATCTTTCAACGCAAAATATTTCCATTCATATGGGTGCCAAGAGCATCCAAGTGTCAAACTTGGAAGAAACGGACCTATGACTTGATCTAAAATCCCCATTCTCCATGACCACTGAAGCAAATCGAATAGGGTTTTCTGCAAGATGTAGGTAGTAAGTTGAAATGAGTTCCAGTTTATTCAATCGAACAAACAATATGCACAATATATACAAAGTTTAAAATATAATTATACAGTTACAAAATTATGAGCAATTCGTGCCCAAAGGAAGCAAATGCTTATTGACAGGGCCCGCGTATACATGCAAAACATAAAATAATGTTCAATTTATATGCCCTAAAGATACGACAAAAAAATTAAATACTGATGGCAGATATGTCATGTCGCAATATATGACACTTAAGAAATACAGCTGCCAACCATTCTCTTTTTACTATAATTATTCCTTTAAAAAAAACATAATTACGGCATTCTCTCTCCCCCCCCCCCCCCCCGATTTCCAATCATATTGCACAGGGTAGTGAATGGAATTACAATATATCAGGGGCGTCGATCCGTTTTTTGCGATTGGGGGGGGGGGGGGGGCGAAATTTGAAATAAATTTCCCAGAGTGACCACTGAGAGAGCTAAAAGCCCCACATTGGCATGCCCGCAAGTTTTTATTATGCGCTCATTGAAAGTGTCTTAATGGCTCGAAGACCTGACTTTGGGGGGGGGCACCCACATTTGGGGACAAAAATGGGGGGTCCAGGGGGGCGGAGCCCCCGGAAGCTTTTAGATTTCAGACATTTGAAACTCATATCATGGGTGTTAAAATTGTATAAAAAAGTAAACCTACTCGTAACGTATTTTTAAAGGGCATAGCGAGGAAAAGATTGAGCCTTGCATGAGATGGATCCACGTGATCTTGTATACTATAGAGCCATCGAGATAGTCTAGTGGCATTGGGCTCCATGAAACTAAGCAAGGGCGTCAACAACTTCTCAAAAGTGGAGGGGAGACATTGCGAGGAAGCGAAGCGACCGAGCGGGGGAGGGTGTGGGAGGGGGTGTCCCCCTCCCACAGTAGGGAGCTTTTGTATTTTTGGGCGTGAAATTGTGCGATTTGATGCACACCTGAGACAGAAATTTCACGTAATATGAAGTATATAAGTATGGAACCAAACATACATAATGACAAAGGGAGGGGGACAATCTCCTCCACTTTCAAATGTGGGGGGACATGATATTCCAATTTGATTTGCGTTCAGCGCATATGGACCGAATTGACTGAAAGATATATTTCAGATTGTTTTATTTTTCTGTGACGGTGTGCTATCTATAGATGAGAGGTTTAATAAACTTCGTTTGAGGTGTGCGTTTGAGAAATTACACTGCCGAACACATTTTGAAAGGTGAGTTCCCGCAACCAAAATGAAACTTGCAATATGAGAAACTGTATGCGCGCGAAGCGCGCGGCAAAAAGGAGATTTACAGTCCTTTTCAAAACTAAAAAACGGCTATTTTTGAAGATTAATTATTGATAAATGTGTCTTTCCCCTATTTGGCATTATATCACTAGATTTTTTTCTCCCTCATTTTCGGAATTATTGGGGGGGGGGGCGAAATGATATGTTCGCCCCCCCCCAATACTTTCATTGGGGGGGGGGGGGGGGTGGGGGCGACCGCCCCCCTGCCCCCCCCCCCCCCCCCCCCCCAGGATCGACGCCCCTGCAATATATACCATGATCTTCAAATTTCACGATAATTGAATATGCACAGAATGCAGTAAAATATTTTGTATTGAAGCGGTAACACTCATGACGACCATTGAACACATCATCAGATCATTGCCTTTGCTTCTTCACTTTAGACATCAAAGTTTCTTTTCATATTCATTGCATATTGCAAATAAGTTTCATTTACATAAACTATTTCTTGTTCTGTTTCAATTCCCTTTTTTGGCGATCGAAGTTCCTTTTTATAAAAAAAATCTGTTTAGCTACGTTGTTTAGCTAAGTTTCATTTACATAAACTATTTCTTGTTCTGTTTCAATTCCCTTTTTTGGCCATCGAGGTTCCATTTTATAAAAAAAAAATCTGTTTAGCTACGTTGGCAGCTCCGATGAAGATACATGGCATAATCACGATAACCACTACTTGTTGTCACAGTTGTCATGTCACTATAAAGATGTCACAATTAGTGATGAGTAAACACCAGTCAATGCTGGCCATTATGTCATCACAGGCAATAAATTGTCAAGGCTGGTAGATGTCATCATCATCGGAGTGCATGCTAGCCTGCGTTTTCTTTTAGTCAACTCCCCGGTTCTTTCCCGCGCCCTCCCCGCATCTCAATTATCGCTTTTAACGACTAGTTATAACCCATTGTAATGTTCAGGAGTTGCTGGGTTGCTTGGTATACAATGTAGTACTGTACTCTGCTTTTATTTGTAATAATCTGTGTACAAATAAGTGTCGGTTTTCGGCTACTGTATTGTAGATAGTGGTGATGGGCCGGTGTCGATATCGTGTCCTATATGCGCCGCAGATATGTCACATTCATTTTGTAACACAGTAATGGTTCTAAACAACTTGTCCTTTACATCTGGCATTTAGATCTGGACGATTGCCTTCTTAGCAACCGCTATCATATAGAGTATGGCTGGCTTGCCTGGCATTGCGCCGAACCATTATCCATACATTGTATATACAGAGCTGCCAAGTCTCCCTGACACTGAGTCCCTGAGTCCCGCAGGAGACTCGCATCGCATCGGTTTCATCCCATCAGCCAAATCTCCCTGATTATTGAAGTGATTATCATTGTCATTAGGTTGTATGGAATTGAATGGATATCTCCCTTATTTCTGATGAAATTTCCCTACATCTCCCCGATTTTTAAATTTCAATGTTGGTAGCTCTGGATATAAGTAGGCACACTTTCTGTGACTGTATTGCTGGCTTGGAGTCACAATGGTTGAACTCGTGGGAGCACTGGTCGGACGAGTTCGAGACCGGGGTGGAGAGCATCAATCGCATGCTTTATTTTGGCGGAGGTAGCCGATGACGACGAGGGGATACACGAAAGGGAGAACGATGAGGAGGAGGGAGGGGTGGATCGGCATCTCGACTTCGAACTGCATCCGGAGACGGGAAGAAAAAAAGTGGAGCACGGTTTTTGTAAAAGTAAGTAAGTAAGTAAGTAAGTAAGTAAGTAAGTAAGTAAGTAAGTAAGTAAGTAAGTAAGTAAGTAAGTAAGTAAGTATGTAAGTAAGTAAGTAAGTAAGTAAGTAAGTAAGTAAGTAAGTAAGTAAATAAGTAAGTGAGTAAGTAAGTAAGTCATGAACAACCTAGTGATATTTGTAGACCTAAAGATGTATGTTTACACGAGAATATCTAGTTTGTGCATTTTGCACCAAAAATAATTGAAATTATTGAAACAAAAACTTACCATAACCCTTTCATTGGTAGTGGTCATATCCGTAGAGAGAGGTTCCAATTCTGTCTTTGGACCAGGCTTGTCGGTCCAGGGGCGTCGATCCGTTTTTGCGATTGGGGGGGGGCGAAATTTGAAAAATTTTCCAGAGTGACCACGGAGAGAGCTAAAAGCCCCACATTGGCATGCCCTGAAGTTTTATTATGCGCTCATTGAAAGTGTCTTGATGGCTCGAAGACCTGACTTTGGGGGCACCCACATTTGGGGACAATAATGGGGGTCCAGGGGGCGAAGCCCCCGGAAGCTTTTAGATATCAGACATTTGCAACTCCTATCATGGGTGTTAAAATAGTATACAATAGTGAACCTATACTCGTAACGTATTTTTAAAGGGCATAACGAGGAAAAGATTGAGCCTTGCATGAGATGGATCCACGTGATCCTGTATACTAATATAGAGCCATCGATAAAGTCTAGGTCATTGGGCTCCCATGAAACTAAGCAAGGGTGTCAACAACTTCTCAAAAGTGGAGGGGAGACATTGCGAGGAAGCGAAGCGACCGAGCGGGGGAGGGTGTGGGAGGGGGTGTCCCCCTCCCACAGTAGGGAGCTTTTGTATTTTTGGGCGTGAAATTGTGCGATTTGGTGCACACCCGAGACAGAAATTTCACGTAATATGAAGTATATAAGTATAGAACCAAACATACATAATGACAAAGAAGGGGACAATCTCCTCCACTTTCAAATGTGGGGGGACATGATATTCCAATTTGATTTGCGTTCAGCGCATACGGACCGAAAGATATATTTAAGATTATTTTCTTTTCTGTGACGGTGTGCTATCTATAGATGAGGGTTTAATAAACTTCGTTTGAGGTGTGCGTTTGAGAATTTACACTGCCGAACACATTTTGAAAGGTGAGTTCCCGCAACCAAAATGAAACTTGCAATATGAGAAACTGTATGCGCGCGAAGCGCGCGGCAAAAAGGAGATTTACAGTCCTTTTCAAACTAAAAAACGGCTATTTTGAAGATAAATTATTGATAAATGTGTCTTTCCCCTCTTTGGCATTATATCACTTGATTTTTTTCTTCCTCATTTTGGGAATTATTGGGGGGCGAAATGATATGTTCGCCCCCCAATATTTTTATTGGGGGGGGGGGGGGCGACCGCCCCCCTGCCCCCTCAGGATCGACGCCCCTGTGTCGGTCTGAAACATTGCATAAAAAAGATACAATGGTTTGTAAGTCAGATCATGTGTTCTAAATGAGTAAACCTGATTAGTTGAAACGCGAAATTTTCTGACTTGCAATTTTTGCAATAATACCCGAACCAGTGTCATAGGTAAGATGTAAATTAGTGCATGGACTAATTGTCCTCTACACACTTTGGAATCCCCCCCCCCCCCAAAGCCCCTCGTCTCTCTCCCCAGCCATGGGGGAGGGGTAATCAGAATGGAAATCTGATGAAGACTTATTACTTATAATTGCCTTGTTTTATTACTAATTTCACTGGATTAAAAAAAAGTGAATTTATCAAATGATGAACAGAAGTTAAGATTGGGAGAACTAGTTACTAATACCTGCTTCATTCTGGCCATGATACACCGATCTATCATCTCATTCTCCATCTGCTCCCTGGACCGACGCCCCGTTAATCCTTCGGGGAAGTATTTCCTAAAGGCCGCCTCCCACGGTCTGGCTCCATCCTCCCCAGCACCCTCCTCTGTTACCCTTAGAGATGGGCGATACGGATGATATGGAGGAGGAGGAAGAGGTGGAGTTGTTGAACGGAGCGGAGGAGAAACATCTTCTGAAGATGATGGAGATGATCTCAGGGCTCTCTCCCACCGCTTGATTCCCTCTCCCCACCTCCCTCTGTCATCTCCGGGGGTGATGGGTGATATGCAGGAGGAGGAGGAGGAAGAGGTGGGGTGGCTGACCGGAGCGGAGGAGCTACATTTTGTGATGATGATGATGATCTCATGGCTCTCTCCCACTGTTTGACTCCAATGCATCCTTTACAGGCAAACAGACAGAGTATACGAGTGTGACAGAATTTGATCTTTAGCCAATATAGTTTATGGGATCCAAATAAGTTCACAACTGAGTTGGTAAAAATCTGATATTAAGTTTCCCGGTTCAATGGGTTCATTATACAAAATTGAAAGAACATCGTGAAAATAACAAAACAGGTATGGCATGTATAAAATATATAGTGGTAAATTATAATAAACTAAATCAACAATGCTTTCACAAATGATAAGACTGTAAACCGTATTTCGTACCTCAATGTCGATGTCAGGCTTGGTGATGCTGTCAACCTCGGATTCGATGTCTGATGCCTGGTTTTCGACATGGTGCTGGATGACATCATCAAAGTTGGGAATGTTGGCAACCTCTGATTCGCTGGCTGATGCCTGAATGTCGACGTCGGGCTGGATGACATCGAAGTTAGAGAAGATGGTAACCTCAGATTCAATTTCGGATACCTGGATGTCGACGTCGGATTTGTTGACATCGATGTTGGAGATGCTGGCAACCTTGGCTTCTGATGCCTGGATGTCGACGTCGATATGGATGACATCATCAAGGTTGGGAATGCTGTCAACCTCGGAGTCGATGCTTGATGCCTGGGTGTCGACATCTTGCTGGATGACATCGAGGTTATAGATGCTGTCATCCTTGGTTTCTGATGCCTCATTGTCGACGTCGGGCTAGATGACATCGAGGTTAGAGCTGATGACATCCTCGGATTCGACGCCTGATGTCTGGATGGCGACGTCGGGCTGAACGACATCGAGGTTGGAAATGCTGGCAACCTCTGATTACATGGCTTATGCCTGGGTGTCGACATCTTGCTGAACGACATCGAGGTTGGAAATGCTGGCAAACTTGGTTTCCGATGCCTTGATGTCGACGTCGGGCTGAATGACATCGAGGTTGTAAATGATGGAAACCTCAAAATCGATGTGTGATGTATTAATGTCGACGTCGGACTGGATGACATAGAGGTTTGAGATGCTGGCAACCTCAGAATTGATGTCTGCTGCATACACGTCGACGTCAACAATGTTGTGTCCTACGCGAGATGTCTGAATGTCGGCGATCGATGATTTGTCAAAAGCGATTTTGCTGTTCTGATCGGTGAGTTTTGTCCTGGCCTGTCAAAGTTTGTAAAATGCATTTTAAATGTTTTTATTATTAATTTTGTTATATTTGTAAAATACGGGGAATAAACTTTATGAATATCAAATATTTTGTTTCCCATAGAATTATAGAGATTAAAATATCATTGAAGCACCCGTAAAGAATTTTCAAGCAACTCATGAAAACTCTTAGAGCAGCTGAGCAACATCATACAATTGCTTATTGATTTGCAATGAATATTATTTTCATGACACCCATTCTACAAGCTGTATGGTATTAAAGGGGTCTAGTAACTTTGTTGGCAAGTGAAAACAAGTGATGAGTGATTAATAAACATGTGTATTTGAGTGATCTGATATGTCCAAAAAATAATGTGTGACAATTTCACGTTGATTGGAAGTTTTTTGGCTGAGATATTATGAGCAAAATGCAAAGTGATATTCACTAAACTCATTGTACTTCCTTTGTACACGACATTTGTACCGTAGACAGTTTTATATCTGAACACTTCGATCGTAAATATCTTCTGAACGAAATGAAAATTTGAAAAACCGAAACCTGTCCCGTGCTTTTATTGTTGATTAATATGAATATGATTAGGTATGAGAGAACTATAAGTCCGTTTAAAGGGGTAGTTTAGTTTTGGTAGAGAGGGCGCTGCACATCACAATTTTCTTGTGAGATAATGAAAAACTGAGTGTCGAATTTGAGAGAACATGCAATTTTAATGGCAGAATAAACTTTATTTGGTCAAAATTGGTCCAGAAACGGCTGAAATATCAATAAATATATTTGATCTTATAATTATTTGGGGCCCAAATAATTAGATGATTTTTTCAAAAAATAAACAAAATGCTTACACTTTTTCCAAAATGTTTAAAAGCGTTTTTTAAATAGTTGTTGATGATCTATCTACTTAATCATTATTTCAATAGAACATCACATGCATTATTTTGTATGAAAAATGGTTGAAACCAATGCCTTTTTAGAAAGCGCCCTCTTGTGTTTTAATGGCTCTTTTTGAATGATAAAAGGCTCTTTACTTAGTCGTTTGTAATTTTGTATACCTTTCGAGCATGGTGGAGTAATAACTATTAGTTTATAATGTTACTGTCCAGGTTTGGTTACTAAAGTTCAGCCTTACCAAAACTGTACTACCCCTTTAAAGAGAAGATTCATTGAAATCACAAGAGTTGTTGAATTATACCTCTCCAGAAAGCCAAGATCATACAGAATATGAATATATTACTTTCCAAGCACTCACTTGTCAGATGAATGAAAAAGGCAATATATTGAACACCGTTTCAACATCAGAATCAAACGACTCGGCGGAGACCGCACACACTGTCTTTCTGGTGACGCCACGACATGTGTATGCAGGGAAAACCGTGATATTTATGCTATGCTATGCAAATTTGGGGGTGTTTCACAAAGATCCAAAGTTGAACTTAACTCTAAGTTGGACGTAAAACTTCTGATAAGCCATTGGCTTCTTTTAAACATTTTATAAATGTTATTTTAAAAAGCATAAAATGTTGATTCAAATTATTCATATTTTCTATTATCAAAGAGATTCATGTTTTTGATGTAACATTTATGAAAATTTTAAAATATTTGCATTGTTTTGCTTTTTAATATACTTTATTCCAAGGCTACAAATGGCTTACCATACTTTTTAAGTCCAACTTAGGATCTTTGTGAACCCCCCCCCCCCCCCCCCCCGACGCTGATTTACCCCCATATACACAGCGAAGTAAGGGCTAAATGCAGCAACATGTATGCCGAATTCACCAGACCCATAGTTTCAAGTCGGCAGGCACTTTAATTTAGAGGATTGTACAATGTGTTACGAAATAGTTTGTAGAAAATAACATTCAAAGTATAATTTCTGAATAGTCATTCACATTGCAACATTCTCTCTTGTCATTAATGATATAATTAAGATAATTATGAATATTTTCCACTGATTTTGTATTCTTTCTTTGCTCCTTTATACTCTCTTCCCGATTTCTTGTTCCAGTTTGTCTTTTCTATTTCTTTCACTTCCAACATTGTCCAATATCTATTCTGGTATTAAATGTCTCTTTGTCGTCTATCTTTTCGTTCCCCTTTTTTTATTTTACATATAAGATAATGCTTTGTTTCTGCTTTATTCTTGTTTTTCTGCTAATCTTTCTACGTTTCTTTTAATGTTTTGTCTATACTCTCCTTGTATCGGCAGTAATATATTTATGGCACGATTCTTACCTCATTCCGGATAGCTGACCCCTTTTTAGTGCGGCGACTCCCTTTGGGGCGGCCCCTCAATCCGCCGAACATCGGTTTTGAATTTATGCAACCCATTTTCTGTTCTATCGAAATGATATATAAAATCACTAGATATAATCCACTAGGAGAAATCAAAAAGATTCAACCTAGTTTCCCAAGATCTGTAGATCAAGTGAAGTAAGCGGTCATAACGTTTGCGTTATTAATCATACAATGAATTGCACATAGCAACCTGTTGCGCGCATTGGTTACCAATTATGATGTCATGCGACGTCATAATGCTCTGCGCGCAAAGAGACGCAAACGACTATTTTCTACCGTTGTGAATTACCAACATGTAATGACCCGAACCTATTTTCATTTGCATATGTAAAATGCTTTGATGTTACGGCCGTACCATATCAAAAAGCGCTAGCTTGAGTTTAGAAACTTATCCCCTACATAAATTGTCAAGGCTGGTAGATGTCATCATAATCGGCGTGCATGTTTGCCTGCGTTTTCTTTTAGTCAACTCCCCGGTTCTTTCCCTGGCCCTCCCCGCATCTCAATTATCGCTTTTAACGACTAGTTAGAACCCATTGTAATGTTCAGGAGTTGCTGGGTTGCCTGGTATACAATGTAGTACTGTACTCTGCTTTTATTTGTAATAATCTGTGTACAAATAAGTGTCGGTTTTCGGCTACTGTATTGTAGATAGTGGTGATGGACCGGTGTCGATACCGTTGGTAGTGTCCTATAGGTGCCGCAGAGATGTCACATTCATTTTGTAACACAGTAATGGTTCTAAACAACTTGTCCTTTACATCTGGCATTTAGATCTGGACGATTGCCTTCTTAGCAACCGCTATCATATAGAGAATGGCTGGCTTGCCTGATATTGCGCTGAACCATTATCCATACACAGAGCTGCCAAGTCTCCCTGACACTGAGTCCCTGAGTCCCGCAGGAGACTCGCATCGCATCGGATTTCATCCCATCAGCCAAATCTCCCTGATTATTGAAGTGATTATCATTGTCATTAGGTTGTATGGAATTGAATGGATATCTCCCTTATTTCTGATGAAATTTCCCTACATCTCCCCGATTTTTTAATTTCAATGTTGGTAGCTCTGGATATAAGTAGGCACACTTTGGTACTGTGACTGTATTGCTGGCTTGGAGTCACAATGGTTGAACTCGTGGGAGCACTGGTCGGACGAGTTCGAGACCGGGGTGGAGAGCATCAATCGCATGCTTTATTTTGGCGGAGGTAGCCGATGACGACGAGGGGATACACGAAAGGGAGAACGATGAGGAGGAGGGAGGGGTGGATCGGCATCTCGACTTCGAACTGCATCCGGAGACGGGAAGAAAGAAAATGGAAACAAATTAGTTACATTTGCATAAAAAAAGAAAATGGACGCCGTCTTAGAACTTTATCAATGAAAGGTACAATTAATAAGTAAGTAAGTAAGTAAGTAAGTAAGTAAGTAAGTAAGTAAGTAAGTAAGTAAGTAAGTAAGTACGTACGTAAGTCATGAACAACCTAGTGATATTTGTAGACCTAAATATGTATGTTTACACGAGAATATCTAGTTTGTGCATTTTGCACCAAGTATAATTGAAATTATTGAAAAAAAAAACTTACGAAAACCCTTCCATTGGTAGTGGTCATATCCGTAGAGAAAGGTTCCAATTCTGTCTTTGGACCAGGCATGTCAGTCTGAAACATTCAAATTGATGAAATGTCAAGGACCCCGTTGCAGAAAGAGATGCAATGATTTGTATCATTGAAAGAGATACAATTCAGATGGCTTGGTACGAACAGTCACGTCACGTTCACGTCACGTCACGTGAAGGTTATGTACCTTTTGTGAAACAGGTCACCCAAATCTACGAAGTGTTGGGTTACGTGACCCAACAGTTTGTAGATATACTATATGCAATTCATGAAAGCTCACGTAAATTGGCGCTTGCGTAAAACAAATTAATGTAAATTGTCGTTGAGAAGAGACTAATTCTCGGTAAATGTAATCGTGAACGAACCCGTCCTACCTATACTGTATTATAGGCGTACACAGGCCTGGGGGCAGGGGGATGGACACCCCCTACCCCCATCTCCACCCCCTTACATAAATCAAGAAATGTCTTGGTCTCGGCCTCGAAATTTGTGACCGGTCCTGGTCTCGTCCTCGGCTGCCGTCATTTTCTACGGACACCCCCTACCCACACTCCCCCCGCTTACTTCAATTTGTCTGACGAAATATCCCCCCCCTACACCCACCCCTTGAAAAAATCCTGGGTACGCCACTGCCTACAAGTAGCTAGTTCGAATGTCAAATACATTAATTGATTTATTTAATATTGATTGGTTGGTGTGATTGTTTTGTGAAAATACGTATGTGTGGGGTGTAGATTGCGTATGGATTTGTAATGCGTGTTCACACAACATATCACCATTTTATTTTAGTTACGAGGAAGCGAGGTAGACAAGAAAACACAAGAGAAAGTAAGGTTCCCTTTTCGTATGTTTAATGGGTTATAAATAAATACATGTGTGCCGTTGCAACGGGATGAGAATATGCATGAATAAACGGGATTAGATATTGCACGAAGATACATTAAAATAAGCCTGACAATAAATAATCGCTTACAGTAAATGTTTGCTGAAGTCCGAAAAGTGCGGGTTTGATGAACGAAGGAAGGGGCTGCACGCGATGATGATGCGGAGACTTGGAAAGCGGAAACGCGACTTCGATGACGTGGTTGAAGAACCGCGAAGTGCGCGATGACGACGCTGATGAGAACGCTCGTGAAGATGACGCTCGCGAGGCGCGGTCGAGACAAGAAGAGAAGTAGATGATGCGGCGGTTGACGCGGAGACGGTGAGTCGCTCTACGGGTCGATGCCAAGGAAAGGTGAATACAGGAATCAGAGTCGGTGCCGAAGGAACAGTGAATCGTCCATTGTCGTAGGCCGACTAAGAAGATGCGTGAGCAGACCAGCTACGGTGAGTCGAGCTGTGAGGTGAGTACGCCAGAACTGCCCGGTGCGTATCGTGACATGGAAGCTCCCAGTGGTGAATCAGTGGCACAAGACGGCGGTGATTATAACGTACCACTAGAAACTATCCAGTCCGCTAGGGGCGGCGTGAAAGGTGCTGTGACATGATGGAGATTCATGCCACAGAAGGGTCTCGACGGCGGAGAGAGAAAACTAGAGTTGATGTTGACTCAACGAGAGATGGTGATCGGATTGAAGAAACTGGTGAAAGGCACGTGGAGTTGAAAAGCGCGGCTGGCGAAATGGTGATGCGTGATTGGTTGACTGGGCGCACACGCGGAGAAAACATGAATATGTATGAGCCACGTGGTGGAAAATAACTGGAAAAGTACCGAGAGTGATAAACTGGAAATAACTGGATCGGCAAAAGCAGGTCGGGGTGAAGCAACATGTATGAGCGAAGTATGGGTCGCTACAGTTTCATTATAATGATTGACTGATTAATTGATAGATTGACTCGATTCAATAACCATAAATAAACACTAGTAATAAAATTATTGTTTTTATTACTTTTAAACTCATTGATCACTGCAACTCACTCACTCACTTTCACAGGCATGCACATACAACGCCGTTAAGGGCCAGTACGCTCAGACGTCGAGCACGGGAACTTCAGGCGTACGCGAACTGAATTGTCCGCTGCGTGTAGCAATTCAGCTGGAAATCAACATTTGCCAAAATCCACGCACGACACGTCTTTAGAAATACTCCAATAACAAGACAAATAATGCAAGTGGTATGGTTGTACATTACCTAAATGACAGAACTGCATATTATCGTCTCAGATTACTCTGAATTATGCACGTACATATTATAAACATTGTAAGGATTTTCCCAGGTCCTTTATCTGTGAGTTAGAATATAGATAAACATGGGGTGGGTTAAGCAAACCAGTCAGTTGTATAGCACTTTGGTATGCGCATTGTGTGCATGGAATGTGCACTGTAGTGTGGATTGTGTATAGGCCAACATATGGCATAGCGGATAGTGTGTGTGCTATTATATGTGTATACTGCTAAGTGTGCCGTCACACTATAGCCCAGGGGGGGTAAACTCAGCCGCCATGACGGTTAGGTATGCATGCGATTAGAAGCAGTTTAGCCACGTCACAAAACGTCATCAAAAGTATGACAGGCTATGTATTTCGAAATTGATCTGGAATTAAATAATGAAATACATCACATTGAGCGGTGAAATATTCACCACTTCTTTATCTAGCGTAATCAATTTGTGTTGCCCTTTTCTACCCCATTAATAAGACCACATTTTAAGTTTCATTTTGTGTTAAATACTGTTTATGATTGCTCAATATTTGCAGAAGAGTCGCTCTTCATACACGGATCATTGTCTCAGCCAAGGGCAAAAATTGTTTACAAATTCATCGCGCGCAAAATCACAACTGCCATAGAAAATGTACAGTGTGAGTGCGCTTGGTAAAGTGCGCGCCTTACGCACATTCCTATTGTTTTGTCATAATTATCTTCCCACAATGCAGTTTTGTGACAAACTTCCTCCGTTCAATACTGCTCGTAAACAAGACCGTCAGCCCGCCATTGCTTTATGTACAAAGTGTATGGGGTACGGTACCTACGGGCAATACAGTTTACCTTCTAGTTCTACAACGGCAGTGTTGGAGTCATACTTCTATGCTATAGCCACGCTCTGTCTGCGTTCTCGTACTTATAAAAAAAAAAAACATTTTTTCCAAAGCGCAGGGGAAACGCCGACAAATCGAGCGATTTATGACACAATGGTAGCTCGTTCCCGCTCTTGCCACGACCTGAACACGCTCTGCGTACGCTTTGGCCACGCTTTCCGAGCTATTCACTGTGCACGCTTGGTGTATCTTTAACAATAGCTCATAACAATGAGACGAGGTCATTTGCTCTACGCTCTGTCTGCGTTCTCGTACTTATAAAAAAACCAACATTTTTTTCAAAGCGCAGGGGAAACACGATCTCCATGCACACGCTCTGTGCGATCCAATACCATGTACAAATGTAGTTGAACACACTCAGTGCGTTTCACGAGGTTGGGTGGAGGGAATTGGGAGGGTTATTATTGTTGACTATCATTGGTAGTAGTAGTAGTGGTAGTAGTGGTAGTAGTGGTAGTAGTGGTAGTAGTGGTAGTAGTGGTAGTAGTGGTAGTAGTGGTAGTGGTAGTGGTAGTGGTAGTGGTAGTGGTAGTGGTAGTGGTGGTGGTGGTGGTGGTGGTGGCAGTGGTGGCAGTGGTGGCAGTGGTGGCAGTGGTGGCAGTGGTGGTAGTAGTGGTAGTAGTGGTAGTAGTGGTAGTGGTGGTAGTAGTGGTAGATTTTGGACAAAACAATCATATATTTGCGGGAAATATGTGTTCATAATGCATACATAGGGTGTGCGTATGTCCCCATTCATTGGAGCCTCATATAATTTGTATGCCGCCATGCCACGTTTTAGCCAGAAATTGAGTTTCCCCCAAATGTACATTATTTTGGCCCGGACATGCCATTTTAAATTGTGATATCATTTTACCTATAGTTGAAACGTGTCAAACTTCGCAATCTATAGCGTCCACTAGCAGAAGTGCTGGAATAGATCTGCAATAATGTCTTTTGTTCAACTTGGGAATGAATGAGAAGATTATGACACTTGTGTGAAAAGATATCCTCCCATGCATGGACATACAATAGCCCCTGAACAAAGAGTAGGACGCCGAAGCCCCAAGTTTGTTTTTCAACATGTCCAAAGCGAACGCCGAGCTAGCTACGTCCTGCTCTTTTGTTCATCGAGCTATTCATGGAAGGATATCTATTGACGCATGTGAGATAATCTTCCCATTCATTGCCCACTGCGTTGCCAATTTGCTAATTTAACTTGGTCGCCGCGGGAGCGGCGCCAGAGCGGCCGAGAAAAGTGTACGATCTAAACAATAGCGAACAATGAACGCCGCTCTCCACACGACCTCAACACGCTCTCCCCGCGTCCTCCCCACGCTTCCAATTTTATGAATGGGGATTAGGAGCGGCGCTAGGTCGGCGCGAGAGCGTAGCTAATGTGACGGGGGTATTAGGCATGGCAGGCAAGCCATGCATGGTGAACAGGTACAATAGTTGTTGTTGTAGCGTAGCAACCCTAATTGCCTAGAGCCTTTGTTCTGTGGATACTTGGACTGGGTGTGTTAGCAAGGCAATGAAATTGCAGTGCAGTCTTAATTTTGTTGTTGGTCGTGAAAGTACTGCGAAGCAGAGTAGCTCGCGCTCTCTGCCAAATTTGTAGGGAGTGGCACCGGCTAAGCCAGCCAGAGATGCCCACCAGAATACCAGCCTGCTACTGTATTTAGTTATTGCAGCATGCAGCGGCTTGTGTGCGTAGTATACGGCCCATTGAAGTCGTTGGGCGTGGCAACAGCAGTGACAGTGCCAAGCTGATATTCCCTTCCCCTTGAGGCCAAATTGTAAGTACTACTTGGTTTATATATTATTGTTTTATAAGCATTTCAATGTTTAATACCTTGATATATATAGGTGCTGCATCTGTTAATTTAATTCGACTGCATTAAGCACTGCAGCGTTAGTAGAAATCTGAGTGAAAGTGTGGTGGTAATTTCTCTTTTGGAAAGGATAAAATAACAATATTGGACAGAAGTGAGTTCATTATAAAATGTTGCTCTAACTTTTGTAGCTTGTTAATATATATTAATTGGAGAAATGCCTCATGTTATTTGATAATCTTGTAAGAATAATAGGACTTTGTAAAGCCCTAATTTGATGTTTACACTTGAGAAAGGGCTTGAATGAAGCTTTGATTATCTATGATTATTTTAGGGTTAATGAATTGCATGTGAATTCAAGCCAGATGTTGTCAAGTGAATTAGAAGTGAGTGTCTTAAAGGAAATATTTCATGTAGGTATGTGGATATGGTTTAGACATAGGTAGGCCATCCATTCTTTGGTTGTTTGTTCTTTATAGATGGCGGTCGTCCCCGACTCCGTATAGGGTCATCTTTGACTACCCTTAGGGTCATCTTCCAGTTTCGTCATAGTGTCATCGTCATCAGGCGCGCCGATTCCACCGAAAACACAATGAGTGATTTCAAGTTCGGTGTTTAACGCTGGTGTTAGTGTTTAATAAACACTAACACCGGCCTAAACACCGAACTTGAACTCTTGCAGTGTTAGGAGTTGACCTCTGGAATTTTGCAACTTCCGGTGGCTGGTGTTGTAATTTTATGGAAATGTCGTCTGCTTGAACTGAGCTTCATGGCTGGTGTTAAGGATTTGCGTACAAATTTCCCATTCACTAACACTAGCCCCTAGGGATTTAAGAAATGGTGATTTCAAGTTCGGTGTTAGTGCAGTGTTAGAGCAGAAGTATGTATACGATGAATTCATAATTGATTTGAATTAATGGAAACGATTAATGAACCAATTAATTCGAAGACGGTTTTGAGTCTATAGTCAGCGCAGCTTGGGCTGACGATCCAACTAAAAATAAACCAACGTACCGTACAAGATAAATCAAAAAAACAATTAGGCAATTAAACAAAGTGATGCTAGACACAAAAATAACTGAAAAGTGTTTTTTGTTCCCCATTAGTACTAGAGTACTAGTAGTAGAAGAAGTAGTATAGTTCTAAAGTAGTAGATTGTGGTATATTTTTAAAATGTATCATTAATAATGTTATCAAATTGACCCTCGTTCATTTGTCAAGTGACCGCCACCAGCCCCCCCCCCCCCCCCCCTCTTCCCCCGCCGCCAATGATTTAGTATAGTGTGACGATCCAACTAAAAATAAACCAACGTACCGTACAAGATAAATCAAAAAAACAATTAGGCAATTAAACAAAGTGATGCTAGACACAAAAATAACTGAAAAGTGTTTTTTGTTCCCCATTAGTACTAGAGTACTAGTAGTAGAAGAAGTAGTATAGTTCTAAAGTAGTAGATTGTGGTATATTTTTAAAATGTATCATTAATAATGTTATCAAATTGACCCTCGTTCATTTGTCAAGTGACCGCCACCAGCCCCCCCCCCCCCTCTTCCCCCGCCGCCAATGATTTAGTATAGTGTGAACGTCAAATCAATGAATTAATCATAACGTAGGCTAGTCGATCTTAATTTAGAATATGAATTGAATACTTGTGTTGTGTTTGCAAATATCGATAACACACGGTCTATAAATTACCTAGATTTACCGTCTTCTTGAATATTTAGTAAAAAAATCAAACATAATTGAGGGTTATTATTTTGGTAAGCCAATAGTGATACATTTCTTGGGGATACATTATTAAGATCAATAAACAACCAATACGAGTCTGATCTTGAGTCTAATTTATGGTAATTAATTAGGTCATAAGTAATTACACGTACCGGTACGCCAAAATAACGTAAACAAACAACGTAATTTTTAATGCATGCACAATTTATGCAGCTATAAAATAGACTTCGCTTCGCCTTCGTCTTCGAGACCAAGTGGATTTTTATTTTACACAGACTTCAATCATAGTTAATACCATCACCAGCTTGCTGAAAATAGATGTAGCCTCTGATGGACCTGTCCTGTGCTGTGTCCATCCTTTTCTGTATAACTGTAAGTCATAATAATTAATATAATTAATATGTCAAAGTCAAACTCGAGTCAAGGCCAAGCTATTTTAGTAACATGCAGATGTTATTGTTAACTCGTTAATTAGCCAGAACTAGCAGAAGTTAATACTATTAATATTTTGTACTTACTTTATTACTTATCTTTTTCTAGTACTATCTAGTAGATGTAGTACTAGTAGCCTAGTCTACTAGTTCTAGACTATATAGGCATAGTCCTAGGATAACTAGTTAGTCAAGACAGGCCGGATAGGCATAGTCTAGATAAGATATGTCTTACTCTTAACAGTCTTAAGCATAGCATACTCCTGGAGTCCTGGCCCCTGCCCCTGGCCTGGGGCTATTAAGGCTAAGTCTAAGCTAAGTCTAAGATCGAGTAAGATTAAGGCTAACAATTTAGCATCATCCTAGACCCGTGGCCGGCATGCTAGCCTATCAATTAAGGCTAATCCTTACTTAGCCTAGCCTAGGGCTAGGCTAAGCCTAATTAAAGACTTCACTCAGTCTTAGACTTAGTGTTTTAGGCAGCCATAAAGCAAACATTTGTCTCTGTTTATTCCACTTGCACTGCACTGACTGACGCTATTAGTATTACAATTACGGTCTTGACTAGACTACTCTAGTTCTATATATTGGTACTGATAGTGATATCATGCTGCCGTGCTTGCCTGGCTTCGCCTGGGCATAGCCAGGCCCAGGGCAGTAGGCAGTAGGCCTAGACCTAGTCAGAAATAAACTGGAATAAACTAGATAAGACTAATAATAGTCTATATAGCTAGATATAGACAGACCTTTTTTGCAACCTCCTGGCCGGTTTAATAACAATATATAAAAATAAAATAAAATGTTTCGGAGGGTAATAATCGACCGAGAGAAAGTCCTACCGTACCAACTACTTCGGTAGTCAAGTAGCTAGCTCCGTGTGTCAAATAATTAAATTAAATTAATTAAATTAAATTAAATTAAATTAAATTAAATTAAATTAAATTAAATGATTGGTTGGTTGGTTGGTTGGTTGGTTGGTTGGTTGGTTGGTTGGTTGGTTGGATTGATGGTTGATTGATTGGTAGATTGACCCGATTCATTCACCATAATTATACATTATTTAATTCAATCATTGTTTTATTAACTCACTATATTATATTACTGATCAGTCACTCATTGATTGTTTGATTGGTTGTTAGATTAAATGATTGATTGATAGATTGACCCGATTCATTAACTAGTATAATTATAAATTATTTAATTCAATCATTGTTTTATTAACTCACTCTGATCACTCACTCACTCACTCATGCATGCACATACAACGCCGTTAACGGCCACGCGCAGACTAAGAACGCCGCAACTTCTGGCGTAATGTGTAGTGAATGTTCCGCTGCGTATAGCACTGTTCAGCTGCAAATCAATATTTGTCAAAATTCGCGCATGACACTCGTGACACGTCTTTATAATTATTCTAATAACAAAAGAAATAATGCAAATGGTATGATTTTACATTTACTAACTGACAGAACTGCATATTATCGTCTCAGATTACCCTGAATTATGAACAGCAGTATCATAAACGTAATGATTGAAATGATTTGAAAAAGGGTTTCGGCATTTTCGTCGGCATTTTAAACCCTTTTTGTTCTTTTTCGCTGGTGTTAGGGCGGTGTTTAGATATCGATAGCACTATCGGTATCGGTTCTCCCAAACCGAACAGCTGATTTTGAGCTCGATTTAAGCAGCTCTTGGAGTAACACCACTCTAACACCAGCCCAACACCGAACTTGAAATCACTCAATGCATTGGGGGGGCAAAGCATTGTTCACAAACAATGCTCGCCCCCCCCAATGCATTGTGTTTTCGGATGGAATCGGCGCCAGTGATCGTCATCTCGTCATGAACTTCGTCTTCCCTTCGTGGTGTAGGGTCATCGTCCTCTGATCGTCTCACGTTCGCCCTGAAGGTCAACGCAAGGTCATCAGGACCGACTCGTCGATTGCTACAGCTCGCGTAATGAAGAGTTCACGTCTCACCCTGTGTCGCGTTGTGAACACCCTACTAGTTGGACACCATAGAGTATAGAGTCACCGTAAATTAGCGCCATCGCTCGCGTCCGTAATGTATGGTGACCTTAACTGTTTATGTCTTTTGGGACACTTAAACAAAGACTCAAACTAATCCTTTAGTCCTTCAGATTGTTGTTTTATTCAAGACCCTTCTTTTGCTACTCCTCATTGGTTATTGCCAATTTAATCATGTGTTTTGTTTATCGAATGTTCGCTACCAGGAGTAGCCACTTTAGATACTGATATAGGCACTCACTTGTGTGGGTCATTAACTCAACTATTATAGTCTTCATTTGGCTTTGATTGTTGGAAGCTTTCCACTGAATTGAAAGATAAGCAATAAAGTTAACTTTGAAGTGTATAACTTGTGTCCCTGTAATTATTTGGGTGGCTAAGCGGCCTTATAGACTTAATGAGTTTAGAGAATTAAACCACTCTTACAAACATAATGATTGAAAAGATTTGATAAGGGGGTATCGGCATTTTCGTCGACATTTTAAAATCTCTTTGTGCGTGTATGTTTAGTCTTAGTAACAAGCGTTTGCAATTTTAAAAATCTTGATTAAACGCTCACGTCACGATTTGGTTAACGCGACACTTCGAGTTTTACCGGCATGGAAAACGACAAATTGTTGGGTCACTTTACCCTACACTTCGTAGATTTGGGTGACCTGTTTCACAAAAGGTACAGAACCGTTCACGTGACGTTAACGTGAACGTGACGTGACTGTTCGTACCAAGGCAATTCAGATCATGTGTTCTAATTTCAATTTTCTGACTTGCAATTTTGCAATAATACTCGAACTAGTGTCATAGGTCATGTAGGTAAGATGTATATTTAGTGCATTGCCTAATTGTCCTCTTCACATGTTGGAATCCCCCAAAGCCCCTCGTTTCTCTTCCCAGCCGAGAGGGGTGGGGGGGGGGGGGGGGGGGGGGGTAATCAGAATGGAACTCTGATGAAGACTAGTTAGTCATAATAACGTTTTATTACTTATTTCACTGGATTTGAAAAAAGGGAATTTATCAAATGATGAACAGAAGTTAAGATTGGGAGAACTAGTTATAATACCTGCTTCATTCTGGCCATGATGCACCGATCTACCATCTCATTCTCCATCTGTTCTCTGGACCGACGCCCCGTTAATCCCTCGGGGAAGTATTTCTGAAAGACCGTCTCCCACGGTCTTGGTGCGTCCTCCCCAGCACCCTCCTCGGTGAACCAGGGCGTCGATCCTGGGGGGGGGGGGGGGGGGCAGGGGGGGCGGTCGCCCCCCCCCCCCAATGAAAATATTGGGGGGGCGAACATATCATTTCGCCCCCCCAATAATTCCGAAAATCAGGACGAAAAAAATCGAGTGATATAATGCCAAAGAGGTAAAAGACACATTTATCAATAATTAATCTTCAAAATAGCCGTTTTCTAGTTTGAAAAGGACTGTAAATCTCTTTTTTGCCGCGCGCTTCGCGCGCATACAGTTTCTCATATTGCAAGTTTCATTTTGGTTGCGGGAACTCACCTTTCGAAATGTGTTGGGCAGTGTAATTTCTCAAACGCACACCTCAAACGAAGTTTATTAAACCCTCATCTATAGATCACACCGTCACAGAAAATAAAATAATCTGAAATATATCTTTCAGTCAATTCGGTCCATATGCGCTGAACGCAAATCAAATTGGAATATCATGTCCCCCCACATTTAAAAGTGGAGGAGATTGTCCCCCTCCCTTTGTCATTATGTATGTTTGGTTCCATACTTATATACTTCATATTACGTGAAATTTCTGTCTCAGGTGTGCTCCAAATCGCACAATTTTACGCCCAAAATTACAAAAGCTCCCTATATACTGTGGGAGGGGGACACCCCCTTCCACACCCTCCCCCGCTCGGTCGTTTCGCTTCCTCGCAATGTCTCTCCTCCACTTTTGAGAAGTTGTTGACTCCCTTGCTTAGTTTCAAGGGAGCCCAATGCCCTAGACTATATTGATGGCTCTATAGTATACAGGATCACGTGGATCCATCTCATGCAAGGCTCAATCTTGTCCTCGCTATGCCCTTATGAGTAGGTTATGAGTAGGTTCACTATTTTATACAATTTTAACACCCATGATAGGAGTTGCAAATGTCTGAAATCTAAAAGCTTCGGGGGGCTTCGCCCCCTGGACCCCCAATATTGTTCCCAAATATGGGTGCCCCCCAAAGTCAGGTCTTCGAGCCATCAAGACACTTTCAATGAGCGCATAAATAAAACTTCCGGGCATGCCAATGTGGGGCTTTTAGCTCTCTCAGTGGTCACTCTGGAAAAATTTTCAAATTTCGCCCCCCCAATCGCAAAAACGGATCGACGCCCCTGGTGAACCTCCCACAACCTTCATGGTTCCTTTTATCCTTCAGCAAACCGTTTAATCTGCATAGCTGCTCTATCTCCGGCCAAGTGTACACATAAGTTCTTGGTAGGAATTAAAGCCTGTGCGCACTTGTATCGAGTAGCCCGCTTAAAATATCCCCCAGGGAGTGGAATATGTACATCACTTATGCACAATGATTGCGGACTTGTATCTGTTGACCGGGGTATTAATGATACAGCACTTTGAGCACGAGATATCATGTTTATGCTTTGCCCTATTATCCCACTTTCTGAAAGGTGTATAAATGGGGACCAGGGGGTGTTTAACAAAGATCCCAAGTCAAACTTAACACTAAGTTGGACTTAAACATTATGGAAAGCCATTAGTTTCTTTGTTTAATTGTTAATCAAGTTCTTTTAACAGGCCTAACTTTTTGATTTTTTTTCAATCATAGAGACTTCAATTTATTGATATCAAATTATGTTGAAAGTTTCAAATATTCACATTTTGTGCTCATGAATATGACTAATTCTAAAGCTAAAAATAGCTTTCCATAAATTTTACGTCCAACTTAGCATAAAGTTTGACTTGGGATCTTTGTGAAACACCCCCCTGATGGAATTTGTATTTGAGCATACAATGCTCTCCAGGGACTAGAGAGTGCACATCATTTGCGGATAGATAATGTGTGTGTGTATCCAATGTCTGGAGCTTATACTAATTCGTGATGTGCTTAGAGATGATTATGAATCATATTAAGAAATGAATGAAAACATCATCCTTGATATTATCTATTTGTATCCAGTATATCTCTTGATAGAACTCTTTACTCATTTTCTATCATTTGAAATATTTCTAGTCAGTTTCCTCCAAATGTTTGAATTCAGTATATCTCTTGTATGAGTTCATTAATTGTAGTCAAAGATGCTATTGATGCATTTCACCGCATAGTGCAATTAAACAGTTGTGTAATGATAGTAAGGGTTATTTAATGTAGTGATATTCGCATTAGTAAAATAGCGTTTGCATTACTCTTGCTTTTTAGTTTTGTTTCAGCAGTATACCAAACTTGTAAACTCTAATTGGGTGCATTTATCTTCTATTTTGTGGCACATAATCAGTATTTAAAAAAACATATTTCGTGAATAATCTTTGCCGTTGTTAAATATTAGCGTGAAAAATGTTTCAAAATGCTTGTTTCGGGCGGCTAGAAATAGAAGATAATTGCACACAGCCTGTTATTCACTCTGTTTCCATTAGCAATTTTCCCATCCAGCATAGACGATCAAATGGGTTATGAAAGAGTGATATTGCTTGTTTTTTAAATATATGAATGTAATCCATCTTTTTCTCTTTACCTTCGAAAGAATGGCAGTAACATTCACTTGTACAGGTGCCAAAATCAACAAAACTATATCCATAAATATACTCAAAGGAGGAGATTTGAATAAGTAAATATATTTTTTTCCATCAAACCTTGCAAAAATGTGTTATTTTTTCTCGACTTTACAACCGGTCTGTTCCATGCATACAAAAAACGACAACAATCCCATTCAAAATACCTCTCACCCAACACACCTCATCAAATAATAACACTGAGCCATATCTTATATGGAAAAGCTTGTCAGCGTGTGCCTGCGCAGCGAGCCCAGTACAGAGACCGACATTTTTATTACAAAATAACACCAATTTCACATAACCAACTTCATAATCATACGTACACAAAGACGTTTATATCTTAAGCATATATAACCAGTGCATACAAGCACATAATTTCTTACAACGAAGATAATAATAATGATAATACCGTGCCTGATTAGCATAGGGTGAAAAACCAGAGATAAAAACTAATAAGAGAAAAACTCTGGAAAACCTAACGCTAACCAACACAAAATTGGTGTACTTCCTTATAAAACATTCCAACCCTCAAAAACCAAAACATCTATACTATCATCATTATTATCATTATTATTAATGACATCATCAACAATAAGTATGTGTTAACGATCTGACTGACAAACGTAGAATGACTACCCCTTCCAATACATGACTATGTCACCCTCCTCGGCCACATACCGAACCTATTCAAAAAAGCCCGCGCGAATCAACGGATTCGCTCCACTGGCTTCCATACAAAGCTGTCGTTTTAACGACCTGCCTGTTACAAACATAATTTCTCTGCTATACGCTGTAGCGCAGAGAAATAAACGTCTGTTCCATGCATACAAAAAACGACAACAATCCCATTCAAAATACCTCTCACCCAACACACCTCATCAAATAATAACACTGAGCCATATCTTATATGGAAAAGCTTGTCAGCGTGTGCCTAGACCTATAAAAGAAGGGGTTGAGACTGACCAATAAATACGCCTTACCGTAATATTAAATCCCAAAATTACATACAATCTTACTATAAAGCATTAAAAAACAAAAATAAATTGAATACATTCAATTAAAGAAATACGTGGCGCAATCTAGGGACAAATGCCCTCAAGACACCATCAATAACCAATATAGCCATAAACGAGCATACATTCTTAAAACAAAATTGGCCCCTTACCAAATAAAACTACATAACCGAACATTGTCGTTATCATATAAACGTATTAACCACAAATATATAAACTTCCTATACGAGAACATCAACCGCATGGCTTCTCAAATGCGAATGCATACCACAAACAACTTAATTAAAACAATGTAATCCCGCAAGAACAAAAACTTTGCCCTTCAAGATTAACAAACAAACAACTTTAGACCGTATGCATCGTACGCATCAGCAACTCTAACCATCCCTGGCTAACGCCCGATCAAAAACAAAAACTCCTATCCGCCCGAATCCACAAATAAGAGCCTGAGCAGCATCTCTTCCATGCTCTAACTTCCTTCTCAAGTGAGCCAATAACAAACGCGTGCTTATCACATATTCAATGCATCATGCTTGACAGGCCTCGTGACCTGTAACTGGAGCTCAACTGAGCCGTCAACATAACCGACCTTTACTTTCTAGACCACCAGCAACCATGCCTCTTCCATAACATATCATTAATAGAAGCTCTAGCAGCCCATGTGGCGCCACCTAACCTTAAAAGGAAACCACCAAGCAAAAAAAAAAAAAACATAATTATATATTTTAGTACCATTTTATAATATCAAACAAATGCCCAACATTTCACAAAGGGTTGTGCAATTCATACACAACGCAATTATTTTCCACCACTTACGGAACCAGTTTCGTACAAACCAAACATCTGCGAGTGCGCCAAAGCTATTCACGCGCACATTTAAAAACAATAGAATTAATCTAATACATGCCCACAAGAATATACCAAAGCATCGCAAGGACTTTACTACATCAAAAACACAGGAACCCCGCACATGGACATAACAATACACGCTAGATCTTGCAAAACTTCTACATCAGCTTCTGTCGTGTATTTCCCACATAAAGAAATAAACACGTCGAAAGCGACTGTGCCCTTCTAGATTACCCTTCTGGAGCTCTGTCGCTTGGCTGATTCCAGAAGGCTTTTAATGAATAAACTCCCATCGAGAGAAAGCGCCATAATACGTCCTCGAAGCCCTCTCACTCCTACACATGATCAGATGCGTAGCCATGCCCTTGATTAGAAGTGGTACCGACCGCTAGTATCCTATAGAGCTGATCGTCTGATCCAGGTCTTAATCTGCAAGAGCAAAACATTGCATTAGAAACGAACTTTCAAAGCCACTAATTTAAAGGCCTAGTTAGGATTACCAAAGAATCCATTATTTCCTCTACCTTTCCTTGCCCCACCGGAGTCAATCTTCCTCACATCTACCAAAACAAATATAACAAATTAATATCCTTATACAACTTCGGCCAAAAGGAGGCCGATTTCCACAATAAACTATCAAAGCCATTTACTTATTCCCAAACAAACTTTTGTTTGTATCTACAATTTTTTCCAATCAATCTTAGTGGAGGGACCAATCAATTTATATATCCCTCCCAACTATGCTCAAAAGCATCTATTCCACTTGTACCAGGACACCCCATCTCAAACGAGAGATCTGACACTTGGCATCTCTCTTTACCCAAAAGGGTGACACAATAAAGTACATCCATGCATTTTACGCATATCATGAATCTCCATGGCTACCTATCACAAAAACATCCTTCTTACCATGCTTACTAACCTTCTGAACTGGACTAAACTATACACAAATATATCTTACGAACAAAAACGGCAAACTCTTCACCGCCTCCAGCTCTCCCCAAGTGGAGCCTCTATGGGTCTCGTGGACTGAACACCTGTCCGATGCTTCAAGCAATTAATTCTTCATATCTACATATAAAAACGGAAGTGAACTCTCTTCACTGCCTACAGCTCTTTCATGGTGGAGCTTCTATGGGCCGTGTCAAACGACCACCTGCCCGTTGCTTCAAGCAACTCATCTTCGTATCTACATATACAAACAACACTATGTTTACAGCCTCCAGCTCACTTCAAGTGGAGCCTCCATGGGCCGTGTCAAACGACCACCTGCCCGTTGCTTCAAGCAACTCATCTTCGTATCTACATATAAAAACAGCACTATGTTTACAGCCTCCAGCTCACTTCAAGTGGAGCTTCTATGGGCCGTGTCGAACGACCACCTGCCCGTTGCTTCAAGCAATTCATCTTCGTATCTACATATAAAAACAACACTATGTTTACAGCCTCCAGCTCACTTCAAGTGGAGCCTCTATGGGACTCGACAAATGACCACCTGACCGTTGCTTCAAGCAATCCATCCTCAACGTGGGTGTGCCCACCATATACTGTGCCAGAGGCATCAAAAAAGACATTTATATCTTAATACCATTACTCCAATCCCGTTCAGGCAAGCAACAGTTGCTGCAACCCGAACGACAATCCAAAGACTACTTCCTTACTAAGCATGACGGGTGCTTGCCAACTGGCTCAACCATTCGAGCTATTAAAAATCTCCCTTATCTTCATTTGAACGAGCTTACCTGTCGCGGTATACGAAGAATAATCCGGCCACCAAAGCCCGCCAATTCATTCACGTGGACCAGCTAGGATACAACCATTCCAGAATTTCAACAATGTACAAAAGAATAATTTCATCGCTTCTCAACCATTTCGTGAGATATATGCATATACATACCCTCCAGCCATGCTCCGGACCAGGCCAAGCTACTTCTGGCAGCTAATGGGTTTCCAGCGACTCATATTTTCCAAAATTAAGAAAACCCAAGCCCAACATATCGTGGTGCACAACCTCAAGTAAATCGGGTGCCTCTTTATCGGTTGCTACAAAACCGAGACCATCATCGAGGTACATAATTACCTTGTGACCTTGCGGTCCCCAATTCCGTGGGTGACGACGACCCGCGTGACTTACGTAAACACGTACTTGACCGTCGAAATACCAAAAGGCAAGACGTTAAAATTTATGGAAACCTCCACTTACCTTGAAAATCACAATCCAAACCGAGCTATGCCCTATGGTCTTCGAGTATCTCAATTATTATGCAAAATTCAAATCAAAATTAAACAACGAGTCACCAAAAGACAACACATCATTGGCAAGTATATCGTCTTCATATTAAAACTTTTCTTTAAATAAGCAAGAATAAACATTTCAACAATCCAAAACAAGCCTTCTCTGACTAATATTATCAACTTCAATCAACGGGCGTACTTCTAATTCAAAAAACACCCTTTCCTCAAAATGCTCAGGGTATATCTCCCCCTATAAACACAAGATTCGCCCTAGCGAATATATTAAATTCTTCTTACTATTACTATCAATCTGCCCGGGCCAAACATGATAGGGCATTCTTTACCCCTCATCAATCACATCTTAAAACGTAATTTCGTGCCATTCCCCCATAACTATTAAGAGCCGTCAAACGACCCACAGTGAATGACACAAAATCAACATAATTGCATGTGGCAAAATAATCAACATAATGATGTTGACGTAATGGTTGAGTACTTATCTTTGCCTCACTGCCTGCCATTGACACGTGTGACCTCTCGACACCAAAAACGCCAATACCCCGGCTTCCCACACGCAAGACTGGTGCCCGACCTCCGACGGAAAACCCGACGTCACCCTTCCTCCGGGCGTCCCCGGACTGCACGGGCCTGCTGAGTCCTGAAGCAACCCGTCGAGATGACGGCGTTGTAGTGTATGGCCGGAACCCGCTGCCCCTATGCAGCCTCCTAGTCGGTCCATTGATGCCGCATTGCCCCTCGTCATGACCTCGGACTTCAATCCTTCTCTCGTCGACCGAATCGAAGGCCAGAACGTTGGCTTTGTACTCCACCACGGTGCCCCATCCGTAGGGTGACTGATCTGCGATCTTCATTAGCTTCTGCTTGTGCTCCAAGTACAAGGTTCCTAAAAAACCGGTAAATAGGTATAACAACAGTGCATTAATATCACAAAAACGTAGAATCACAAGTGAAATAAATAAAGAATAACAAAATATTCATGTACCTTCGGACAAAAAGCCCTTAGCCGAAACTCACACAGCAGCCCTCACTTCGAATAACATAGTGTATATTTCAAACCAACTTTATGCTACTACCGTATCTCTTTCTCTCTAAAGGCATAGACCGCATATTATCTACTCAATTTTAACAATTAAATTTCCACTGAATTCATATTAATACGATTCGTAACTGAATTGAAATGCACTTAACTTATGAGTAACGAGCTCATCCAGCTCTTCCAACAGCGAGAAAATGGGACGCCTGAACTTGCTCCTGGACGGTATTTAAAACGCCCGAGCCCCGAGGCATCCATTGTAGCTCGATGGCAACGCCCTAAAAAAAGAGAAGAGAACTGGCTATACGCTGCGCAGTATGTGTTAACGATCTGACTGACAAACGTAGAATGACTACCCCTTCCAATACATGACTATGTCACCCTCCTCGGCCACATACCGAACCTATTCAAAAAAGCCCGCGCGAATCAACGGATTCGCTCCACTCGCTTCCATACAAAGCTGTCGTTTTAACGACCTGCCTGTTACAAACATAATTTCTCTGCTATACGCTGTAGCGCAGAGAAATAAACTTCCCATGTAACTGAAGATTAATGTGCTGATATGTAGCAGGGAAAACTCATCTGACACAGGGTATACTCAATTGTGAAATTTTGTATTGGGTCCCATCAATGAAATGCTTTTCTAACATGGATGTCACACAAATTATGCATTTAATGTTTTTTCTCATTGCTGAGATCTGATTATGATTAAATGACCTACATCACCAATAAAACAAAAATTGCTGTTTGATTTTAATATCCTTTGATGTATGTATGGGTACGTGTATGTAATTATGTTAGTGTACTTGAGCTTTGCACATTTGAAAGTTGTAATGTCTTGGATGATCCAGGTCATTGTATAACTGGTGACTGACTACACTATTACTCAACTTCCAAGCGATCTCTTGATCTACTACCTCGATAACTTTAAAAATAGTAGATTAATCATATTACCTATATCTTGCAGAGAACCCTA
This sequence comes from Echinarachnius parma, assembly GCA_037951105.1. Taxonomy (NCBI): domain Eukaryota; kingdom Metazoa; phylum Echinodermata; class Echinoidea; order Clypeasteroida; family Echinarachniidae; genus Echinarachnius; species Echinarachnius parma. The sequence continues at coordinate 50,856 of JBAMJV010012520.1, forward strand.
TTTGATTTGCTTCAGTGGTCATGGAGAATGGGGATCTGATATAAATCATGTCAGATGTCCCTTCCCTTCAGGTTTTGTAAGGAGACGCGTTGTCCATTGTGTTCACGCCTTACAAATACGAAGTTGTTCATTATGTTCTCGCACCAAAATATCTTTTGAGAAAGTGACTGCGTGTTTCCTTTCATTTTCAACTAACGAAATAAACAGTGAATGAAATGAAGTAAATGGGAATCATATTTATGAGTTTTGCAAACGGGGGTAAAATGTCAAAATGAGTGATTAAAGAGAAATTAAATCATTTACTCATGAATGACTTGATTTGAGCTCTTCCTCGTTTATGGCTTTCTCTTATCTTTTTTTCTGAGAGATCAATACATCTTTCAACAACAAAACCTCACAGAGTACACACCATTGATATAAAGGTATGCACATAATTTGAACTAATTTCTTAGTTGCCCTGACAGTTGTGAGCAAAATACTTCCATTCATATGGGTGCCAAGAGCATCCAAGTGTCAAACTGGGAAGAAACGGACCCATGACTTGATTTACAAAGATCCCCATTCTCCATGACCACACTGAAGCCAATCGAATAGGGTTTTTAGCAAGATGTAGAAAGTTATAGTTTCATACCCGGAAATAGCATTATGATTGATGTATTATCCTTAAATTTATCGTTGCAGAAAGGCCATTTAAACTCACACTATGTAATCTTAAACTGGTTGTGATCAAAAGAACTGGTATTATTTCTTGAAATTGGAGGTGGTACATGTAATATTAGACACATTCATTACATTTCCACACATTACAACGCATGCTTCCCTCTTGATGAATATACAGATATAGTATCCTGGATAAGAAACTAATTCCGAAACTCTGGCAATATATTTTTTTTTCTCTTTTGCCCCATTCGGGGAACTTTATTTGAATACAAATATATACAAGTTATATGGTTACATTATTCATAAAAAGAAATGATAATTGACTTTAGGAAGACAAATGGATATTCTTTCACATGGTTGGTAAATAGGCGTATTTTTTGCATTTTGTGGTAGGTGAGGTGTTTCCCAGCAATGTCATTTAGCTTCAATTGCAGACTTCAGTCATGGAGTATGGTATCCACATGAAAATATTCAATAATAAAATACGGCATCTCTGGCAATATACAATTAACTGCATTTTACAAGTTATATCGCACACTTTTCATTTTAAATTGAAATGTATCGCTAACGAAATATTGATATCATACAATAGCGATATTAACTGCAAATAATTATCAACAGTGTATTGTACATGTTATGAGTGTGTAAGGGAAAATGATAAAATAATCTAATTACAGAATTCGTTCATTTATTATCAATACTGATCATAACTACTTTTGCCATTAACGTTCATATTTTTTTGTAGTATTTATACTACCAGGTATTAGCTTTGCCTTAAACTATGATTCAAAACAATCATTAATAGTTCGAGAATAATGTTACCTAAATATGTACTACATATGTACAAATTAATCACAACTAAGCAGCAATATAACGATTGATAGGAAATAATTCTTCACTTGTTTGTATCTTACAATGAACAACATTTGTTCAAACATAAATAATCATGCGCTTTGTTACACGTACCTGATACACATTATCCATTAAATGCCCGACACTGTTTACTTGATTACATGGTTTAACAAGTTTAACAAGTTAGTCAAAGATATCAATACTATATAAACGAGTAGAACTTAGATTAACTGCCACGCCCTTATTTTGTCCCCTTAAGCCCGGCGCAGACAGAGCCGACTCGACCCGATCCGACTGGTTTTCAGCCTGATTAACTCAGTATGCGTTGCCTCAGGACTCCGGTTTGCCAGTTAAGAGCCAGTCGGAGGTCATTTGAGGCCGATTCGACATGTTGAATCGGCTCCGACTGAGCAAAACTGACTCTAGCCTGACAGGAAACCAGTCGGATCGGGTCGAGTCTGTTCTGTCTGCGCCCAGCTTTACACATAAGTATTAACTTTTGCTACACCTTTTCTCATGACCCAATAGCTGAATAGCACAGTTTAACAAGTTGATTTCAGTTGGGTAGACTGTAATACTGTAATACATTCCAAGGCTCATTACCAAAGTACGTCTGTACATCATTGGTGACGTAGCATTTTCTTACAGATTGATTTGTCATGCAACTTATGTATGCGGACACTCTATTGTTTTCCATTATGGTTTTTTATCTTTTTATTTATTCGGTGCCACTTGACCCCTTTCCGTATCAAGTCCATTGTATGTCATCACGACCATATACCAGTACTTGCTATGCGTTCACTATCTATAGTTGATGCAACTTCATAAACGGAGTAAGTGTCTGCAATACTTTGCAATGCAACATAATATTACTAGTATATGCAATTCATAGACCACAATTCCCCATTTTTAAAAGGCTACTCTAATTCCGCTCTCTTGTTTGAATCATAGACAGTTTCCACCTACGCTTCTGGAATAGGGAAGAGCAATACTGTTTATTATTATTATTATTATTATTTATTCGACCAAAAAGCATAATACAATGTAAAATACAACACAACTATATATGCACATAATACAAAAATACAAGTTACAAGACTGAAGAGAATCGACAAAATAAAATAGTGAGAAGCAGTGTGTGGGCCAGGGTTCACAAAAGTAAAGTACATTACTGTTGCCCTAGGGCATGTGAACCCTCACACACTGCTCCAGAAGATGCAGCATTATGGAACATAAATAACAATAACCGTATACGAAGATCTATCAACGTCCACATTTAGCTAAATTATCACATATAATAAAGAATGCCAAAATGAAATGATTATATCAAATAATGTGACCCATACTATAGGCCTATGGATATACGGAAAATATAAGTTATACAAAGAAAACATGCACTGTATACTGTTTCGCGGAAGAAGGACATTGGTATAGGTGGTTAGTTTTAATATATGCAACTCTGTTTCTGTTCTACGTTCCTACCACCTGCTGCAAGATAAACTTGAGTATGATGTCCCACCAAGTCGGTAGCCCAGTTTGGACTGCGGCGAATTTATTTTATCCCTGTCCGCTCCTGTCCGCTAGCTAGCTTCAAACCCCACTAACCTGTCTTACCACACTAATCTGGCCACACCACAGCCCAGTATATTGCCTAGTAGCTGAAGACTTTGCATCGAAATTTTTTTGGGGAGAGCAGCCAACTCAGGGTAGCAGCTAACTCGGGATAGCAGCCATCTAAGCGGGCAAGAGCGAACAGGGATATAAATAAATTCCCCACAGTCCAATGTGGACTACCAAGTCGGTCTAAAGGAGCATTCGTCGTGGTCAACGGGGGTCAACGTCTCCTATCGACAAAGGTGTATCCTTCAATTTACGCGAGACATGAATAACATTACTGAACGTTTGGTAGACTTAATCCTGTTCCTCCACATATTTTAAATGCGATCTGGATTATTTGAATTTCCTTAGTGTTAAAGGTAGTGTTGAGTATTGGTATTTCCCGAAGTGCCCCCCGATATTTTTTTGTGAGATAATGAAAAACTGACTGCCAAATTCGAAAGAACATACAATTTTAATGACAGAATAAACTTGATTTGATCAAAATCGGTTCAGAAACGGCTGAAATATCCATAAATATATCTTTATTCAAAATGATCTTCACCAGGAATCACCGGGCGATATTTAGACTTTTTAGAAAAATTTCAAAAAATGTTTGAAGACTACTTTGAAAAAAATCAGAATATGTTTTTAAAAAGTCGTTTATGATATCTCTATTGAATCATTATTTAACAAACATTAAATGCACAATTTTGTATGAAAAAAAGCTCAAACCAATGATTTCTTTTAAATAGCGCCCTCTTGAGTTGTAAAGGCTCTTTTTGAATGATAACAGGTGTTTTACTTAGTCGTTTGTAATTGTGTATACTTTTTGAGCATAGTGAAGTTATAACTATTACTTTGTACCGTAATGGTGCCGGTTTTGGTTACTAAAGTTAAGTTTGACCAATACTCAACTATCCCTTTAAAGGGTACCACCACCCAAAAATAATACTCTTATTATAGAAAGGTTACATTTTTAGTATTCCATTCCATCAACAAGTTCACAAAAATATGTTTTTAGAAAAAACATATAATATGTAAAACGCATCACCATTCTGAAGCATACGTTCATGCGGTCTGAATTGTGAAGGCTAATGCGTGCGGAGCGAAAGAATTGCCCGGGATTCTATTGCCTATAAACGTACGCGTGAATAGCATTGGCGCACTCGCACATGTTTGGCCCGTATGGAATCAGGAAATAGTAGTGGTTCCGTAAGTGGTGGAAATTAATTGCTTTGTTTATGAATTACACAACCCTTTGCAAAATGTTGGGTATCCATTTGATATCACAAAACGGTACCAAAACATATAATAATGGGATGTTCTTTGCCTGGTGGTCCCCTTTAACGTTCATCGTCCATTTGTCGTATAATAATGTAATTTACTCTTAACTGACACTAATCATGCTAATTGCCTTAATTGGATCTGTAAATTTGTTCCAAACGTTTCCATACTTGTATGTTCTTTATGTTGACTGCGTTGTAGGATTGTTCAAGATATAACAATACTTTTCAAGTCAGTATTATCTTTCTGTACTCGACAGGGTTTGTCAAAATCATTCCGGTGGTACCAACGGGTTATATCTTACATTGACGGTGGCAACCTTTGTGAGCTCGTTCCAGAAGTATTCGTGGCCCCTGACATCCTCGGGCCATCTCATATACGGCCTGCGGTCGCTAAGATACAGACGAACCAGGTACGGGATCTCGTCCTCAGGAATATCTTCTAGAAAGATGACGACGGTGTTTTCTGTCAGCTCGTCATGCACGTGGTCCATGGCAGTGCGAAACTTGATGAGAAACCAGTTGTCCCGGACAGCACTTCTACTGAGGAGAAGGATGGTCTTGAAGCTATGATCCACGGCGTAATTAACTGCCTCCATGTAGTGCATACCCAGGGTGAGGTCCTCATCACCGAAGGAATACCTGTCGTAATCTGGAAGACGCTCTTCTAGGGTAGGTCGCAGGTACTCTCTGGCCCACACCTCGTCTTCTTCAGTGAACATGATGTTGAGATCAAAGACAAACTCGTCGTGTTCTCGCTCGTCTTGCATTTCCCTGTAGCCGATGATTGCTAGTTTCACTAGGAATAGTTTATACCTGATCAGCCATCTATTGTGGAATGCAAGTAGCAAACCGACAATCAGGGCGAGTGCAACGAAAGGGATGGTGGAAATGAGTAGAATATTGGGGACACAATATTCACTCGCATCAAACTGTAACAAAGGCTTTCCACGTAGTTCGGTCAAGGAATCGTCAGAGCAAAGGGTTTCATTTTGGTGTAGAACATTTTCAGATGAGTTGGCGAGGTCGTGCAGCCAGCCATAGTTGCACTGACATGAAAATGGGTTTCCAGAAACATCGAGGTATTCCAGATCGTAATTCAGCAAAGTGTTCCAGGTGCTGCGATTGAACGCCACCATCTGATTATTCGACATTCTCAAATTCTTGAGAAGTGGGACGTTTTCCATGGCTCCTTCCTCAACAAACATTATTGTATTATCATTGATGCTTAGAGTCTCCAGAGCTGGCAAGTACTTCAGTGCATTGGTTGATATAAGGAGCAAATTATTTCCATTTAAGTCTAAATAAACGAGAGAGTTCAGTCCCTGAAAAACGATCCCAGCGAGACTCGATATTTTGCAGTTGTCCATCGTCAAGTTAGCAAGCAACAAGTTATCCTCAAAAACCCTATCTGGCAAATTTCCTAGAGGGTTGTTGCTCAGATGCAGCTCATATAGATTAATTAATCCTTGAAACAAAGATCTACTGACATATGAGTCCCAAAGAAGTTCTCTGTTGAGTTCCGTGTGACTGACGTCTATGAATTTCAAGTTTATTGTGTTGTTAAATGTTTGGCCTGGTATAAACGGGGAGGGGTTTGAAGGTGTGAGGTCAGCAAAATACAAGTTTGTAATACCAGAGGAGAATCCAAGATATTGTATCGCCGTACCTGTAACATCAAGTATTTCAAGGCTCTCAAACCCGTCATAGGAAAATAAGTCCAACCACACCAGTGCCATATTACTAAGATTCAAGTACTTTAAATTCATAAGGCCACGAAGTTGATAACCATGAAGGATATTTAGTTTATTTCTCGACATATCCAGATACTCCATATCACTTTTCCAAGCGGTATTATGTGGATTAAAATGCAGTATTTGGTTATCCCTCAAATACAATCTTCGTAGACGAGACATTCCTAGGAAATACTCTGGTTCGATTTCGTAGATGGAATTACCGGTTAATGTCAACCAAAGACAGCTTAACCCCAAGAAGACGTTTTTATGGAGATATAGAGCACCGCTGCCGATGATTACTAGTTGATTCAATGGGTGATCAAATAAAGGTTTGAATACGTCAACTGGAATGCCACCACGCAATTCCATCTCTACCAGTTCGAGCGAGATAATAGTTGACCTTGCAACACCACTGGTGAGGTTTGACAACATAGATGCAGTAATTGGAGCCAATTGCGCCCCTAGCCAAAGACTGTTAACAGGCAATGCTGCTATTGCGTCTCCTGAAATTAAAATGATCGGGTTCAGGAGCAGCGTGATAAATTCCGTTGGACAAACGAATGTGAATGTATCTGGAGTCAGAACTCGGAACTTGTTATCCTCGAGCAATACTTGAGTTAGTCGGGTTGTCTTACATTGGGACACATTCAATGAGCTTAAACGGTTTCCCGCTAAAAGAAGATATCTCAAATTTGGAAAGTTGTCCAGTAAATCGTTTGGCAAATCTGTTAGGTTGCATGCACCAATATGTAAGGAAACAAGTGCTTCAAGGGGTCGGAATGGGACACTGCTGGGTATAACCAGATTGATATTTCCAGTCAGATCCAAATACCTCAGATGTTTGAGAGGCTGGAAAGCTGCAGATTGAATCGTTTTAAGGTCGTTGAACAACAAATCCAACGTTACCAATTTCGGATAGGTTTCAAACGAATTGTTGAACAGTATATTGATCTCGTTGTATGCCAAGTTTAATATCATTGTGTTGTGGGGAAAATCGCTTGGAACTCTTCTGAGGTGCAAGCCCTTACACATCACCGACTTATCACCCTGGTTCCACTGACACGATGTACGGGTGAAGCGACCCTTCTGTAACTGGGGCTTATCTAACCGATCGTATATGGTTTCTTTGTCGCCAGTGGTGGACGTGTAAGCCTCTCCTACTCCACACATCGTTATGATGAGTAGAAGGTAAATGCGTCTGTATGCCATCCTCATGGTTTTATCGGCACTCGATGAGCTCTGGAAATTGGAAACAGTTCATAATGATAATTATGTCCATGTACCATCATTACGATTTAGGTAAATATTTCGAAAGCAACACAATAAGTTATAAGTGATATGCTTATTTTTGTTCACGTTTAATCAATGAACATCATACTTCTGTGATACGTTCTTTATAACTTTATCCAGCGATTCCATTATCCTATGATGTATATTTTCAAATGCAGCATTGCAAATGGTTAGATCATGACATCATACTCTACCGTAAGGATAGAAGTCATGTGAGAAGGTATTTTGTTTTATTCGAAATATAATTATCGACGTTAAAAATGACATTTAACAGGTCAATGCGAATATATTGAAATATAATTACAGTGATAAGAGATGAAATACTCACCCTCAACAATGAACGGCGGATATCTTATATTATGGTGTCATCAACGATTTCAGTTCATCACAACCATTACATCATGTATTGTTGGATTAATGTCTATTTCGTAATTTAGATATCCACGGAAACTACCTAGATTCCAAACCCCAACCAACTCCACTGACAGATGTAATTATAATGATTCACATACAATATGTATCGCATTCGAGAGCCGAATCGAAGCGACAAACCGTCCAGGGTGTCATGAAAGTGAGAGTTTTATTATAATAAATAATTCCTAAAGAGCACTTGTAGTTGTGATGATCGAAAGCATAAACATTGATAAATCCTGTCATGTCTATACGCAGGGGCGTAGACAACGGGGGGGGGGGGGGGGGGGGATGCACCCCCACCTCACAAGGTGGGGGATGACATGTACAATCACCCCCCCCCCCCCCCTCCCGATCAAGAAAACAAGTTGTATGAGCTAACACTTGTTCATTCTAACGTTAATGAAGTAATTTATACATCCATTTTCAATTTTCGTTGGGCGCTTCGCGCGCGAATAGATGATCTCAGTTTGTTGAGTAACTTGCGTATGGTCTTGGGTGAGTATTTTTTCTGTATACCGGGCCACGTAGTTCAAGTGTAGGCTGGCATTGCTCTGGCTGCTTGTGTGACATGCACCTAATTGCACCATTTCTCCCTCATTTGTTTACCGATTTTCATTTTGTTTGTTTTGTCTGATAGGGCTAGCTGGGGGCTTCAAAACTTGTGCACAAAATTTTGAAATTCATTAATTATGTTAATTTATGCAAATTTATTCAAAATTAAAAAAAATGCTTAGAACTTCATTTCTCAACCCATTTTGATTTGGTTTACTTTATGTCATAGAGCTAATTGGGGGCTTCAAAATTTGTACACATAATTCCAAAATTCATTAATTATGCAAATTTATTTCAAATCACATAAACTGCTTCTTCTCCTTCTTTTTTCAACCAATTTTTGTTCTTTTTGTTTTATCTGATAGGTAGGAGGCTTCAAAACTTCTACACAGAAATGTACAACGAGACTTTCTGCAACGATAACTTTAAAATATTAAATCAATCAGAATAATATTTCAGGGTATAAAACTATAACTTATGACCTACATCTTGCAGAAAACCCTATTCGATTTGCTTCAGTGGTCATGGAGTATGGGAATCTGATATATGTCAGATGTCCCTTCCCTCCAGGTTTTGTATGGAGACGCGGTGTTCACGCCTTACGAATACGAAGTTGTTCATTATGTTCTCGCACCAAAATATCTTTTCAGAAAGTGACTGCTTGTTTCCTTTCATTTTAACTAACGAAATAATCAATGAATGAAATGAAGTAGAGGGGAATCATATTTATGAGTTTTTCAAACGGTGGTAAAGTGTGAAAATGAGTGATTAAAGAGATAAATTAAATCATTTACTCATGAATAACTTGTTTTGAGCTCTTCCTCGTTTATGGCGTTCTCTTATCTTTTATTCTGAGAGATCAATACATCTTTCAACAACAAAACATCACACGAGTATACACCATTGATATAAAGGTATGCACAGAATTTGAACTCATTTATTAGTTGCCCTGACAGTTGTGAGCAAAATATTTCCATTCATATGGGTGCCAAGAGCATCCAAGTGTCAAACAGACCCATGACTTGATCTAAAATCCCCATTCTCCATGACCACTGAAGCAAATCGAATAGGGTTTTCTGCAAGATGTAGGTAGTAAGTTGAAATGAGTTTCCAGTTTATTCAATCAAACAAACAATATGCACAATATATACAAAGTTTAAAATATAATTATACAGTTACACAATTATGAATAATTCGTGCCCAAAGGAAGCTACGTTGTTTAGCTAAGTTTCATTTACATAAACTATTTCTTGTTCTGTTTCAATTCCCTTTTTTTGGCCATCGAGGTTCCTTTTTATAAAAAAAAAATCTGTTTAGCTACCGCGTTGGCAGCTCCGATGAAGATACATGGCATAATCACGATAACCACTACTTGTTGTCACAGTTGTCATGTCACTATAAAGATGTCACAATTAGTGATGAGTAAACACCAGTCAATGCTGGCCATTATGTCATCACAGGCAATAAATTGTCAAGGCTGGTAGATGTCATCATCATCGTGCATGCTAGCCTGCGTTTTCTTTTAGTCAACTCCCCGGTTCTTTCCCGCGCCCTCCCCGCATCTCAATTATCGCTTTTAACGACTAGTTATAACCCATTGTAATGTTCAGGAGTTGCTGGGTTGCTTGGTATACAATGTAGTACTGTACTCTGCTTTTATTTGTAATAATCTGTGTACAAATAAGTGTCGGTTTTCGGCTACTGTATTGTAGATAGTGGTGATGGGCCGGTGTCGATATCGTTGGTAGTGTCCTATATGTGCCGCAGATATGTCACATTCATTTTGTAACACAGTAATGGTTCTAAACAACTTGTCCTTTACATCTGGCATTTAGATCTGGACGATTGCCTTCTTAGCAACCGCTATCATATAAAGTATGGCTGGCTTGCCTGGCATTGCGCCGAACCATTATCCATACATTGTATATACAGAGCTGCCAAGTCTCCCTGACACTGAGTCCCTGAGTCCCGCAGGAGACTCGAATCGCATCGGATTTCATCCCATCAGCCAAATCTCCCTGATTATTGAAGTGATTATCATTGTCATTAGGTTGTATGGAATTGAATGGATATCTCCCTTATTTCTGATGAAATTTCCCTACATCTCCCCGATTTTTAAATTTCAATGTTGGTAGCTCTGGATATAAGTAGGCACACTTTGGTACTGTGACTGTATTGCTGGCTTGGAGTCACAATGGTTGAACTCGTGGGAGCACTGGTCGGACGAGTTCGAGACCGGGGTGGAGAGCATCAATCGCATGCTTTATTTTGGCGGAGGTAGCCGATGACGACGAGGGGATACACGAAAAGGAGAACGATGAGGAGGAGGGAGGGGTGGATCGGCATCTCGACTTCGAACTGCATCCGGAGACGGGAAGAAAAAAAGTGGAGCACGGTTTTTGTAAAAGTAAGTAAGTAAGTAAGTAAGTAAGTAAGTAAGTAAGTAAGTAAGTAAGTCTGGTCAGTCTTATAACATCTTAGACTGCTACAGGTCAAGCTGTAATCCTGTACTACCAGTTCAGTCCCCTTCTGGCAACCATCATGTCAGTTGTGGAAGGCCAGTTATGGCTTAAATAGCACCCCATCCATGGGGCCACTCGTCCAAAAACGGTGGAAAATGGTGAAGCAGGGCATGGCTTGGCTAGTCTCCTGTGGATCTTTACCCTTGCTCAAAGTCGAATAAGTAAGAATAAACGGACTGATTACAACGGAACACGACCTCGGAACGAACATAGACGACGAACTAGAATAATGGAAAGAGTGGCAACTTGGAACATTTGCGGAATAAAAGAAAAAGAACCAGAGATAATACTAGACATGGAGAAGTACAACTATAAGATTCTAGGGATATCAGATACAAGGCTGAAAGGGAAAGGTATGACCCAGACACACAACAACTATGTCCTTTGTTGGAGCGGAGTGAACACAAGCAGGAGAGCAATACATGGAGTGGGTTTCCTGATACATCCAGACATAGCAAGCTCCATTACAGACGTGCAGTACTTGTCAGAGAGGCTGATGTCGGTGAGAATCTGCAGAGGCGACACTCATCATACATACATACAGGTGTATGCACCATGTAATGATTCAACAACAGAGGAGGAAAAGGATGCCTTCATTGAAGAAATCTCAGACCTCATAACACAGACCAAAGACACAGATAACCTGACGGTAATGGGAGACTTCAATGCACATGTTGGGGGAGATAGAGCACCATGGGAAAGATACTTGGGTCCACATGGGGACAACAGACGCAACCGAAATTACAACGGTCAACTGCTACTTGAACTCTGTGCCCAACACGATCTCTTCATTACGAACACCTTCTTCCAGCACAGAGAGAGTCAGACTGCTACCTGGTACAAATGGAATGATCTGGGTATCAATTCTCAGGTCGACTTCATCCTCTCAAGGTTAACGGACAGACACAACATCATGGATGCCAAGGTTCTACCTAAGATCACACCTACTACCGACCACAGGCCAGTAGTAATGGACAGAATTACCAATAATCCTCCACACAAGAACAAACGCTGTCCATCAATTTTCGTCATGAACTTGAAGAAATTAAATGATCCCGATGTTTGCAATAAAATCAAGGGAAGAATGGAGAATCAATTTGAGACAATCAAACACAAAAATGGCACTGTCGAGGAAGAATGGTCGTGGTTCAAAGAAGCTCTTAACAAAACATTAAAGGCTGAATGTGGGATGACAAAGAAAGGAACCAGCCCTAAGAAGAAAACAGCATGGTGGAATGAGGAAGTAAAGAAAGCAGTAAAGGAAAAGAAAGAAGCTTTCCATAAATGGCAAGGGACAAGAACGGATGACGACTACAATGTCTACAAGGACGCTAGGAAGAAAGCTAAAGAAGTGGTGAAGGACTCCAAAGATGAAGCATGGAATGACTTCGGAAATGAGCTAGCCAACAAGAAAAAGACGTCAACCAAAGAATTCTATAAAGCAGTGAAGGCTTTTCAACAAAAGGACACACCCTTTGACCCTTCTACAATAGTTAATGATGAAGATGGCAACCCCCTATCTGGAGATACTGAGCAGAGTGATCGCTGGGCAGAGTACTTTGAGGCTTTGTTAAACCCAAACCAGATCGGAGCTGACAGACAACCTGACATCTTTCATCCAGCACACACAGACCATTATGAACCAGATATAATGGAATCAGAAGTAAGAGCATCACTAAAGACGGCTCCGAAAGGCAAAGCAGCAGGGGTTGATGGCATCACCACTGAGGCTATTCTTGCATGTGGTGACATCGGTATCAAATGGATCACAAGGGTATACCAAACAGCATGGCGAGACAAATCAGCACCAGACGACTGGCAGAAAGCAATTATTATCCCCATATGGAAGAAGAAGGGAAGTAAGCGAGAATGTGGAAACTACAGAGGGATTTCTTTTTTGAGCCACGCTGGTAAGACATATGCCAACATTCTAGAAAGGAGAATGAGACCTATAGTAGAAGCTCAACTTAGTCCCAATCAATGTGGTTTTAGGAAAGGGAAAGGATGCACAGATGCTATCTTTGCACTCAGACAACTTTGTGAGAGAAGCATAGAGTTTGACCAGGAGATGCACATTGCTTTCATTGATCAGGAGAAGGCTTTTGATCGTATTAACAGGAGCAAGCTCTGGAAGGTCCTTGAAGAATATGGCGTAAAGGGGGCACTGCTTGACAACATTAGAGCGCTGTACCAAAGCACATCATGTACTGTTCGCACCAGATCAGGACAAACGAGATGGTTTGAAGTAAAATGCGGGGTTCGTCAAGGATGCGTGCTTTCACCACTACTGTTCATTGTCTTCATGGATAGAATAACCAGAGAAGCAAATCCAGGAGATGGCGAACTCAACGAACTACTTTTTGCCGACGACCAGACCATCATCCATAGCACAGAAAACAGTTTGCAACACCACCTTGACAAACTCATTGCAGCATGTAAAGAACATGGGATGACAATCAGCACCTCAAAGACTGAAACAATGCTAGTTTGTCGACAGAAAAGGACCCATCAACTCCACATTGACGGTCAACCTCTAAAGCAAGTGAGGGAATTTAAGTACTTGGGATGTTACTTCATGGAAAATGGGCAAATGAAGAGAGAGATAGAAGCAAGATGTCAGAAAGCGACCAGCATTACCGGTCTTCTTTCACCTATACTCACACACAGAGCAGTAGACATGGGGGCAAAGAAAAGTATTTATAATCAACTTTTCACACCAACACTTACATATCAGGCTCAAACATGGACAACCAACACCAAAGTAGAAAGGAAGGTAACAACTTGCGAAATGAAGTGCCTCAGGAAGATTGTCAACAAAACAAGGAGGGACAGGATAAGAAACGAACGAGTCAGGGAAATGGTAGGGGTTGAACCAATGACCCAGCATGTTGAAAGACACAGGCTGAACTGGTTTAGTCACATTGCGAGGATGAAAACTGACGAGCCAGCGATAAAGGCATACAGTCAGATGAAATCAGGGAACAGACCACAGGGAAGGCCACGACGTAGATGGATAGATGGAATCAAGAAGACATGTGGAACCATGAATTTGACACTGGCTGAGGCAACCCACCGCGCTCAGCAGAGAAAACTGTATTATTCTTTCCGGCGACACCCTCTGGGTATACAGCCAGCAGATTAAAGAAGAAGAAGAAGAAGTAAGTAAGTATGTAAGTCATGAACTACCTAGTGATATTTGTAGACCTAAAGATGTATGTTTACACGAGAATATCTATTTTGTGCATTTTGTACCAGATATAATTGAAATTATTGAAAAAAAACTTACCATAACCTTTTCATTGGTAGTGGTCATATCCGTAGAGAGAGATTCCAATTCTGTCTTTGGACCAGGCTTGTCAGTCTGAAACATTCAAATTGACGAAATGTCAAGGACCCCGTTGCAGAAAGAGATGCAATGATTTGTATCATTGAAAGAGATACAATTCAGATCATGTGTTCTAATTTCAATTGTCTGACTTGCAATTTTGCAATAATACTCGAACTACTGACATAGGTCATGAGGTAAGATGTATATTTAGTGCATTGCCTAATTGTCCTCTTCACACTTTGCAATCCCCCCCCCCCCCCACCCACCCAAAGCCCCTCGTTTCTCTCCCCAGCCATGGGGGAGGGGTAATCATAATGGACCTCTGATGAAGAATAATTACTCATAATTGCATTGTTTTATTACTTATTTCACTTGATTTGAAATAAAGTTAATTGATCAAATGATGAACAGAAGTTAAGATTAGTTAAGAGTTTAAGTTAAGACTTTAGGGACCGTCTGAAAAACAGTATTTGGCTGAGTACGGATCCCTCGTGAAATAAAATGAGAAAAAAAAAATACCTGCTTCATTCTGGCCATGATACACCGATCTACCATCTCATTCTCCATCTGCTCTCTGGATCGACGCCCCGTTAATCCTTCGGGGAAGTACTTCTGAAAGACCGTCTCCCACGGTCTTGGTGCGTCCTCCCCAGCACCCTCCTCCGTGAACCTCAGAGGTGATGGGCGATATGGATGGTATGGAGGAGGAGGAAGAGGTGGAGTTGTTGAACGATAGAGCAGAGGAAGACCATCTTCTGAAGATGATGGAGATGATCTCAGGGCTCTCTCCCACCGCCTGATTCCATCCTCCCCACCTCCCTCTGTCATCTCCGGAGGTGATGGGTGATATGAATGAGCAGGAGGAGGTGGCGTGGTTGACCGGAGCGGAGGAGCTTCATCTTGTGATGATGATGATGATGATGATGATCTCAGGGCTCTCTCCCACCGCCTGATTCCATCCTCCTTACCTCCCTCTGTCATCTCCGGAGGTGATGGGTGATATGCAGGAGGAGGATGAGGTGGTGGTGGGGTGGTTGACAGGAGGAGCGGAAGAGCTACATCTTGTGATGATGGTGATGATGATGATGATCTCATGGCTCTCTCCCACTGCCTGATTCCATCCTTTGTCGACATGGTGCTGGATGACATCATCAAGGTTGGGAATGCTGGCAACCTCTGATTCGATGGCTGATGCCTGGATGTCGATGTCGGGCTGGATGACATTGAGGTTGGAGATAATGACATCCTCTGATTCGAAGTCTGATGCTTGTATGTCGACGTCGGGCTGGATGACATCGATGTAGTCGAAGATGGTAACTTCAGATTCGATGTCTGATACCTGGATGTCGCCGTCGGATTTGTTGACATCGAAGTTGGAGATGCTGACAACCTTGGCTTCTGATGCCTGGATGTCGACGTCGATATGGATGACATCAACGTTGGGAATGCTGCCAACCTCGGATTCGATGTCTGATGCCTGGATGCCGACATCTGGCTGGATGACATCGATGTTGGAGATGCTGTCAGCCTTGGTTTCTGATGCCTTGTTGTCGACGTCGGGCTGAATGACATCGAGGTTGGAAATGCTGGCAACCTTTGATTCGATGTCTGATGCCTGGGTGTCGACATCTGGCTGGATGACATCGATGTTTGAGAAGCTGGAAACCTTGTTTTCTGATGCCTTGTTGTCGACGTCGGGCTGAATGACATCGAGGTTGGAAATGCTGGCAACCTTTGTTTCGATGTCTGATGTCTGGATGGCGACGTCGATATGGATAGCATCGATGTTGGAGATGCTGTCAACCTCGGATTCGATGCCTGATGCCTGGGTGTCGACATCTGGCTGGATGATATCGAGGTTGGAAATGCTGGCAACCTCTGATTCGATGTCTGATGCCTGGGTGTCGACATCTGGCTGGATGACATCGAGGTTGCAGATGCTGGCGAACTTGGTTTCTGATGCCTGGATCTCGACGTCAGGCTGAACGACATCGAGGTTGGAAATGCAGGCAACCTCTAATTCGATATCTGATGCATGGATGTCGACATCTGGCTGGGTGACATCGAGGTTCGAGATGCTGGCAACCTCAGAATTTATGTCTGCTGCATGAACGTCGACGTCAACAATGTTGTGTCCGACGCTAGATGTCTGAATGATGTTGGCGATCGATGATGGATCAAAAGCGATCTTGCTGTTCTGATCGTTGAGTTTTGTCCTGGCCTGTCAAAGTTTGTAAAATGCATTTTAAATTTTGGTTTTTATCTTTTTATTCAATCTTTATACTTGAAAAATACGGGAAATAAAAGGAGTGGTCACACTGAACACGAATCCCCACGAATAGACCCACGAATGCAGTACGAATTGGTACAAATCTATGGCAAGCCGTTTTAACATCTATTCCTATTTCTTGATATCAATAATTGAATTATTGATATTAGTTTATATTACCAATACCGAAAAGCATTTCTTGATATCAAGAATGCATTTCTTGATATCGAGAATGCATTTCTTGATATCAAGAATTCGATTTCTTGATATCAAGAATTAAATTCTTGATATCAAGAAATAGGAATAAATGTTAAAAACGGCTTGCCATTGATTTTTACCAATTCGTACTGCATTCGTGGGTCTATTCGTGGGGATTCGTGTTCAGTGTGACCACTCCTAAACTTAGAGGATGTAAAACATTTTACGAAATAGTTTGTAGAAAATGACATTCAAAGTAAAATTTCTGAATAGTCATTCACATTGCAACATTCTCTCTTGTCATTAATAATATAATTATGACTATTTTCTACTGATTTTGTATTCTTTTTTTTGCTCCTTTATACTCTTTTCCCAATTTCTTGTTCTAGTTTGTCTTTTCTATTTCTTACACTTCCAATATTGTCCAATATCTATTCTTGTATTAAATGTCTCTTTTTCGTCTATCTTTTCATTCCCCCTTTTTAATTTTACATTATACGATAATGCTTTGTTTCTCCTTTATTCTTGTTTTTCTTTTTACGTTTCTTTCATCTTATTTTCCCTATACTCTCCTTGTATCGGCAGTAATATATTTATGGCACGATTCTTACCTCATTCCGCTTAACTGACCCTCTCTTAGTGCGGCGATGCCCTTTGGGGCGGCCCCTCAATCCGCCGAACATCGGTTTTGAATTTATGCAACCCATGTTCTGTTCTATCGAAATGATATATAAAATCACTGGATATAATCCACTCGGAGAAATCAAAAAAGATTCAACCTCGTTTCCCAAGATCTGTAGATCAAGTGAAGTAAACGGTCATAACGTTTGCGTTATTAATCATACACTGAATTGCACATAGCAACCTGTTGCGCGCATTGGTTACCAATTATGATGTCATGCGACGTCATAATGCTCTGCGCGCAAAGAGACGCAAACGACTATTTTCTACTGCGGAAGAAGAAAAAAAAATGCCTGGAACAGGCAACTAAAATTAGATTAGACTCAAAACTCGCTGTGTTGCGAAAGAAATATAAGACTTTGATAGCCAAATTGAAAGAAGAACATGACAAAAAAACTCAAGACAATTTTAGAAGTTTGAAGAAAAAAAACCCAGCTGAATTTTGGAAACTATTAAAGCAAGGCGAACAAAAAGGTAATACTGACGTTAAAGTATCAATAGAATCTTTTAAGGAATTTTTTGAAAATTTGAATAAGAAAAGTGAGCGAAATGAAAGTCAGAATCAATTTAATAACGTTGAATACCAGCAACAAAATAATGAAATAAATATACCTTTTGTGGATAATGAGATTAAAAATCAAATAAAAAAACTGAAGAATAATAAATCTTCTGGTAATGATTCTATTTTAAATGAGTTTATTAAACATAGCAATAATCAAATGATATCTTTAATAAGGAAAATGTTCAATGTAATATTAGACAGTGGGCACGTCCCTCAGGACTGGACTATCGGTGTTTTATGCCCAATTTATAAGAAGAAAGGATCAACACATGATCCAGATAACTATCGACCGATTACTTTATTGAGTTGCTTAGGGAAGCTTTTTACTGCTGTATTGAATGAGCGGCTAACACAGTACGTTGATGCCTATAATTTAATGGGAGAAGAACAGGCCGGTTTTCGCAAGAATTATTCTACGCTAGATCATACTTTTGTTTTTTACTCTTTAATTGATATTTATCTATCAGAAAAGAAAAGAATATACAGCGCTTTTGTTGATTATAGGAAAGCATTCGACTCTGTTGATAGAAATTTATTTTGGTATAAAATGTTACGATACAATATTAATGGCAAAATCCTTGCACTTGTTCAAGATATGTATAATAACGCCAAGTCATATGTTCGAAGTAACGCAGAACGTTACGACCTATTTGAATGTAATGTAGGAGTAAGACAAGGTGATAACCTATCGCCCTTACTATTTGCAATGTTTATAACTTATTTAGAATCAACCTTACGAGAAAACTGCAAAGGTGTTAATTTGCTCCCTCGTAACATTGAAAAGAAAGTACGTGATGAAGGTGTAAATGTGTTTTTGAAGTTGTTCACTCTTTTATATGCAGATGACACTATCATTTTTGCTGAGTCTGAAAATGATCTCCAAATTGCTTTAGATAATGTTAATAGATACTGTAATAAATGGTCCTTGAAAGTTAACATTAACAAAACTAAAGTGGTAATATTTTCCCGTGGAAAAATCAGGAAATTACCTGTATTTCGTTTTGGAAATGACATTTTAGAAATAGTAGATGATTATGTATACCTTGGAACAACATTCAATTACAATAATCATTTTAAGAAGGCTCAAAATAAACAAATTATTCAAGCCCGAAAGGCGATGTTTAGTTTAAGAGCAAAATCAAAATCGCTTAGTTTACCAATAGATATTGAATTGGATCTTTTTGAAAAACTTGTCAATCCTATTCTTTTATATGGAAGCGAAGTATGGGGTTGTGAGGAAAATTTAAAAGAAATTGAACACTTTCAAATTACCTTTTATAAACAATTACTCAAAATCAATAAAAAGTAGTGCAAATTGTATGGCATTTGGCGAATTAGGAAAGCATAGTATTTTGAAGGATATTGAAATGAGAATGTTATTATTTTGGATAAGGATTGTTATAAGTAAAACTTCAAAGTTATCACACATTGTTTATGACATAATGAAAATGATGTTTGATCTTGATGTATACCGTTCCCCTTGGTTAGTCAAGATAAAGAATTCAATAGATAAACTGGGATTGTCGTATTTGTGGGATAGCATAGAGAGCAAAGACCCAAAGTGGCTTGAATTGACAATAAAACAACGGTTAAATGACGTCTACTCTCAAAATTGGCATTATGAAGTAAACCGTAATTCACATTGTTTGAATTATCGCATTTTTAAACAAACATGTACTTTCGAAAAATGCCTCATGAAATTACCATTTAAGCATAGAGTAATAATTTGTAAATTTAGATGTGGAAATCATCGTCTGCCAATTGTTTCCGGTAGATATTCAAACGTGGATAGATCACAACGATTTTGTACTTTGTGCAATCATTCTAAACTTGGGGATGAATTCCATTACCTATTTGAATGTACGGAATTTGAACTAGCAAGGAAGAAATTCCTCGATAACTACTTTAAAAAACGGCCGGACACTATCAAAATGTATAAATTGTTTAATTCCCCTTTGCCGTCGACATTGTTGAAGCTATCCAAATTCTGCAGCATCATTATGGACAGATTTAAATAAATATTGTGTATATTTTTTGTATATTATTGTACATACGACAAAGAATTATCACTGCTTGTATTTCAATATTGAAAATCAAACATTAAGTGTAAAATCTAAAATTTTTGATTTTCACAGTGATAAATCTGAAACTGAAATAATTTGTAACTAATTCATTTAGTGCCTTTAATTAATTTATTGATTACTACATCATCTGCATATAAATTTATAACAAACTTACAATTAGAGAACATTACTTTGTAAATATTAGATGTTTTCATTATACTTTGTAAATATTATATGATTATACTTTGTACATATTGTATATAACCATGTGACATTATTCAATGAGACATTTCTTATATTGTTATCCTCAATACCCTTGTTAAGGGTGAAAGGATATTAATAAATTTCATTTCATTTTCATTTTCAATTTCAATTTTCATTTCATTTTCTACCGTTGTGAATTACCAAAATGTAATGACCCGAACCTATTTTCATTTGCATATGTAAAATGCTTTGATGTTACGGCCGTACCATATCAAAAAGCGCCAGCTTGAGTTTAGAAACTTATCCCCTACATTACCACTTTCATTCCCTTATCTTGCATCCGGGTTGCACCCCTTCTCTCTCCTTTCGCTTTCGAATTATCCTCTTCTCTCACGTTCTCTATATCATGAATACTTTATCGGCAACACACACAGGAACACAATACACATACACATTACGCACACGAACTTGCAAAGATCGTTCTCTCTGCTTCTCTCTTACCTATATTGGTTTTTTTTCTCCACAAATGGGTGGGATGGC
>JBAMJV010012521.1:0-39270 GCA_037951105.1 Echinarachnius parma
TCAACAATTTTTGATAACAAATTGTGCATGTGATGTTTTGTTAAAATAATGATTAAAAAGAGAGATCATCAACACTATTAAAATACCTCTTTTGTAAATTTGTGAAAAAGTGTAGGCATTTTTTTTTTCTTTAATCATTGAATAAATGTGGGATCCCATCAAGCACTGTCACATATATGACGAATTTATATAGCGCTTAATGCAAACAAGCCTCTAAGTGCTTTCCGATCAGATAAATTTATTGATATTTCAGCTGTTTCTTAATCTATTTTGATTTAATATATAGTTTATTCTGTCACTAAAATTGTATGCTCTTTAAAATTCGACACTCAGAGTAGAGCTTGTGCATTGTGGATCCCTGAAATACGTAAGTACAAAACAAAATTATAATGATAGACAATAACAAAGAATAAAGTTCGACATTATAAATACGCAGTAACGCCTTTACACACTGATATGAGTAGATTTCATTTAAGTGTGACAATGGAGCACGGTACAGGATATGAAGAGGCACATAACACACACTGAGAAGTATAAAAGCTATACAAGGGAAAGGGACATGGTGATGGGGAAGGTCGGACAATTTGCGCTTTCAACCAATCACATTTGCGCATTTAGAACTCATGATCTAATGTATAATTAATTGTAACTTACAATCGATTGTATCTCATTCTGCAACGTGGCCATAGAGTGACTGGTCGACATTTGCATGAGTAAAATGGAATGTTTGTATGCATGAAACCCACTCCAGGTATCTGTTTTGCTGACCATAGTTTAGATTTGTTAAGAAAATCCTTCTATAATACTATTTTACCCAAACGTGTTGCTGATGGGGTAGACAGAGGTCGCTATAATGTGTCAATATAGTGGTGCATCTTTACCCCACTTCAAACAAAACCAATACAAAATCAAGGACATTGATCGACAATCGACCTCAGTTGAAATATCATACTATCTAATATTGAAAATGACAAATTAACATTGATAATTAACATTGAAGGACATGGACCCCGTTGCAGAAAGATATACAATTGATTGTAAGTCGGACAATTAGCGCTTTTTAACCAATCAGATGTGTGTATTTAGAACTCATGACCTGATTTATAATTAATTATAACTTACATTGTCCATTTGTACTGGAAATTACCCAAATGCATTTAAATTAGTCAAAGTTATACCTATTTTTAAAAAGGATTTTCCAAATCAATGTCAGAATTATCGCCCCATATCTATTCTCCCATGCATATCTAAAATACTAGAAAGAATTATCTTCAATCAAATGTATGATTTTTTTGAGAAATATGATGTCCTTTGCCCCAACCAATATGGTTTTCGCAAACACTACTCCACGGATTTAGCAGTCTTAGACTTGTATACTAGAATAACCCAGTCACTCACTAATAAAGAATATGTTATTGGAATCTTTATGGATTTGTCGAAAGCATTCGACACCTTAGACCATCAAATACTCTTATACAAACTCGAGCGGTATGGTATACAGGGCACTCCATTGACATGGATTAAGGATTATCTTAACACTAGAAAACAATATGTTCAGTTCGATTCAGTTAAATCCTATGTATTAAACCTAACATGTGGTGTACCACAAGGCTAAATCCTTGGACCCCTCTTCTTCTTAGTCTATATTAATGATTTAATTTATGCATCTAATGTTGCATCTTATATTTTGTTTGCTGACGATACCAATTTACTTTTCTCGCACAATAATTTTGATGTTTTGGTCAGTACTATAGGTTTTCCCGCTCAATTTCGCGATTGTGTCAATCGAATTGATAACAGGAGCAAACGATTTCGCGCGATTTCCGATCGCCGTACCAAAGCAGCATTCGATTTCGTAAATAGTCGTTCAAAATCACGTAGGAGCAAATGAATTTGCACAAAGTGCATACCTTTTCATCAATGGTCATTCGAATTCGCGAAAGGCCGTTGACAGTTGGCTGCACATTCGCGAATTCGAATGCCCATAAATGAACTTCTGTGTCTATTCACGAAAGCGTGTGCGTATGCATGAATTCGCATGCACTTATTCGGAATTTGGAAGACCGATACCAACGATTACGCGGCAACGCGCGGATTCGAATGACCCTAAATGAATTCGATTGAAAAAAGTGCAAAATTGAGCGGGAAAACCTATATTAATATTGAATTACCTAAAATTGCAAGTTGGCTATCATTAAATTAAAGCTATCATTAAATTTGAATAAAACTAATTATGTTATGTTTAGAACCCCAGCCACGAATATCAATGATAGACAATGTAGAATACGTTATGTAACAAAGAACTTGTATTATATAGATACATGAATTGAGATGCGCGGCATTGACTGACAACGAACCGTTATTGGAGTGTGCATGCGCCCTTTGCGAGTCGTGTTATGATCGTTTGTATCATACATCGAGATAATCGAGGAGCCATGTTTGTTGGAGGTTTGGTATATAATCTCATGGTTCAATATATTCATCGACGTTTCAACCTCTTCAGTTTTGCTTCAACATTAGACCACATCGTCAATAAAATTTCATATTTGACCGTTTGATTACTTATAAATTAATTCCGAATGGCCGATTTGAGGATTTGGTTCATCCTGCTTACAATCATCGCATCGGTCAATGCGGAAGGTAAGTAGGGGGGAATATAAATCGTTTTTCTAATGATCAGTCAGACATTCATCAAATTGATAATGATCCCTGTAATATGCTTACGCGTTATCATCGCGATCAAATTGAAGTCTGGATTAAAAAAAAGTGACACATAGACAAAATTTTATTTTCACATAATAATACTAATAAATACTAATAAATATTTATAAAGCACAAATTGCAAAGAGCCTCTAAGCGCTTAAACATATATTTACATAATAATTAACAAAAGTAAAATTGTAGGGTATATCAACATACATGTATATAAACAAACATTAACGATCACTAAAGGCTAACTTAAACAAATGAGTTTTCAACCTGGAAACGTATCAACATTGTGGGAAGTGCGAATAATAATGGGAAAATTGTTCCATAGAAAAGAAGCGGCATAAGAAAAGGATCTTTCACCATAGTATTTTGAGCTAATTCGTTGTGTGAATTCCAAGAGGGACTGCGTAGATGATCGCAGTGTTCGGGTAGGAGTGTAGTGGTGGATTAGATCTGTTAAAGGCATATATGCGTGGGTTATAAAGGGTAGTCAGCAAATTCCAACTCGACTCCACCGTAATCTCTCGAGGTAAACTCACGATATGTGTTGGATCGATCGAAGAGAGGTGCTTCGAAATATCTGAACAAAGGCCTTCTTATGAAATTGCATGCAGCAAACAAATTTCTCACGCTATCACCTAGGCATCAAACGGCGGCACTTTGAAGTCGGTTGCGGTTAAGCGTGTTACGTGATATTTTCGCTCGTAAACATCTCTGATGGATCTCCATTCGACTAGTACAAACATTCCGAACGCGACTATTTTTGATGAATTTTTGACTTGGGTATTCGGAAGTGGGACAGTTTGCGATCGCTACTTATAACTGAGCCAATGGGGATTACGTACCGTGCGTAAAAGTGCGCAAGATGGATCCACGCGTCTATTAACCCACGCATATATGCCTTTAAGTAGGTAGGAGCGAGGCCATGATAGGCTTTGAAAGTAATGAGAAGGATTTTGTAGATGATACGAAAGTTGATAGGGAGCCAGTGTAGATTGTGTAAGATTGGTGTAATGTGATGAGAGCGGGAAACACAAGAAACAAGGCGAGCAGCAGTATTTTGTACACGTTGCAATTTTGTGAGGTTATTATCTAGAATTTCCATTACTAACAAATGCACTGCACACCAATGGATCTTGTATAATTTCAGCATTCTTACAGTTACATATACATAAAATGATCAACCATAACAGATTTCCAGTATAATCTTGTATAGTATCCTACACGTTATACTAGTTATTTTTAATGAGAATTAATAATGTATTCTCACACTTCTTCCCAAATATTAACATCTCAGTAAAGCTACATCAGAGTAAAATAATTTCAACCTCTATTTGGCATTATATACAGTACATGCATGTCGTTTACGTTCGGTAGGAAATGGGAACCATATGCAGCCACGTAAACTTGAAATAACGGGGAATCCCGCTTCTATTGAGACACACATGAGCAGAACAAACGATGAGCAGTCTGGGTGGTGGCGTCAGTTCGCGCCTAAAGTCTTTGTGCAATGGCAACCATGGCAGCGACCATAACATTTGTATGTGTGTATACATTAATGTGTATGGATATTACGAAGGCACATACGTTGTACGTGTGTATATAGTGTATATGGGTGTTTATTAATGGAGCGGTCAGACGGGACTTGCGACGACCTGCACAGCTTGCGATTGGTTACGGTGCACATATTGAAAGGCGGATAGTGTCAAATTCTGTAATACATCACCGCGTTGTACAAACTCACTGCAGCTATACAATATAAACACTTACAAAATGTTTCGCAATTCAAGGATGAGCGTAAATATCTCTCTGCTCTTATATTGATATGGTGTATATGATCTGGGGCGTAGACAACGGGGGGGGGGGGGGGGGGGGGGGATGAGGGGGATGCATCCCCCCCACCTCACAAGGTGGGGGGGGGGGGGATGACATGTACAATCACCCCCCCCCCCAGGTTTTAAGGAAGGATATATATTTTTTTGTGTATCTCTATACGAGTAGGAAAGAAAACATTAGTTGTATGAGCTAAGGCTTGTTAATTCTTACGTTCAAAAAGTAATGTATACACCCACTTTAAATTTTCGCTGCGCGCTTCGCGCGCGAACAGTATATAAATATATAAGTATATAAGTATATAAATGCAAAATCCACCCCGTGGGAGGGGGATACCCTCCCCTCTGGCTCTGCCCCCGCCTTCGGTAGCTTCGCCTTCGGGACTCATTCTTGGCAATAGGCTATGTTGTTGGATCATACATAATATGGCATATGGTGATGTTGGAACTATAGGTTTTCCCGCTCAATTTTGCACTTTTTTCAATTGAATTCATTCAGGGTCATTCAAATTCACGCGTTGCCGCGTAATCGTTGGTATCGGTATCGAATTCATGCATACGCAATTTTCTTTCGTGAATAGACACGGAATTGCATGTATGGGCACTCGAATTAATTTACGGGGAAAGCGAGTTCACGTATGTGCAGCCAAGTTTCAACTGTGTGCAAACGACACACACACACACAGACACACACACACAAACAAAAAATCGCACACACACATATACAAATGTCTTTTCATTTATTCTTTTTTCTCATGATTCTTTTTTCTTCTTCTTTCCATTTTTTCATCTTTATTTATCATCTTTTTCATCTGAATTTTTCTTTTCATCTTGATTTTCATCATGATTTTACTTGTAATGGTTGATCTTTATTGTTCATCCTTTTCATCCGCAGTTGTTTATATGTCGGGATAACATGGGCATGCTTTCTTACTTGATTAATTGATAGGTAAATAAATTATGCACATTTGCATAATGGAACATTCAGAGGGAGGACCCCTATATCCCAACAAATCTTCACATGATTTTGAATGGTATTTCATCTCCAATTAAAGCCCAAATTCCCTCTGCACTGGATCTGCCTCTGCAATTGTTAAATTGAAAGGAGTTCTTTCAAACATGGATGCACATTCGCGAATTCGAATGACCGAGAGACATGCAGCGACAACAGGTAACAGGTGAATTTGAAAGACCATTGATGAAAAGGTATGCTCTTTGTGCTAAATCGGCTGACCGACGGGCGAATTCGTTTGCTCCTAACATGATTTCGAACGGTTATACACGAATACGAATGCTGGTTTGTTCCGGCGATCGCAATACGCGCGAATTCGATTGCTCCGATTATCAAATTGATTGAAAAAAGCGCAAAATTGAGCGGGAAAACCTATATTAGTGTGTCAATTATTTGTTTTTTCGTGAAAATATATTTAACATTTCTGGTCGATCAAATCATAACACGCTTTTCCAGATACAGTCAATGTTAAGCCCGAATTTCCTATCTAGGTATATAAGCACCAGATTGCACACTTTCAAGTCCAAAAATGCAAAAGCTCCCTACCGTAGGGGGGGGGGGGGACACCCCCCTCCCACACCCCCTCCCCCCCGCTCAGTCACTTCGCTCCCTGTGTTGGGGTGCATATTCATTAGTGTGTCAATTATTTGTTTTCTTCGTAAAAATATGTTTAACATTTCTGGTCGATAAAATCATAACACGCTTTCCCAGATACAGTCAATGTTAAGCCCGAATTTCCTATCTAGGTATATAAGCACCAGATTGCACAATTTCAAGTCCAAAAATGCAAAAGCTCCCTACTGTGGAAGGGGGGGGGGGGGGGACACCCCCCTCCCACACCCTCCCCCCGCTCAGTCACTTCGCTCCCTCGGGCTTGGTCGCTTCGCTCCTTGCAATGTCTCACTCTCACATCTGGCTCAAAGTTGGCAGCACTGTGAGTGTGGTTGGGCATGAGCCCCTACACACACAAAATCGTGAGCCTCCATAGATTTTGCCCCCCCACCCCCAATCCAAAACTGCCTCCGGCCCGACTGGTCACGACCATCTTAACATTTAACCCCCCCCCCCCCCCCCCCCCCCCCCACACACACACACACACACACACACACACACACACGCACACACACACACTGTGAGAACTTTCAAGCAATTTACTTGGTCTTGAAAAATGTTGGCAGGTGGTCACGGGGGAAAAAATTGGTCTTGGTCCGGTGAACGGCAAATCATCCCCCCAGGTCCCAGGTAGCAAGCCAACGTTGGACCAACGTTGGAATCTCGAAACTCGTTGGAAGTTGGAAACTAACGTTGGTCCAACGTTGGATTAACGTTGGATTTTCGCAACTGCTAGGAAGTTGAAATCTGGTTGGATACCAACGTTGGTCCAACGTTGGATTAACGTTGGATTCTCGCAACTGCTAGGAAGTTGAAATCTGGTTGGATACCAACGTTGGTCCAACGTTGGAAATTTGCCAACTCGTTGGACGTTGGACAGACTTATTGGACCAACGTTGATCCAAGGTTGGTATTTTGTTTTCGCCAACGTTGGAGCAGCGTTGGTTGGGCGTACACAAGTAACGTTGGTCCAACGTTGCCGGACAACGTTGGACCAACGTTGCCAAAAAAATTGGACAACATTGGTCCAACGATGGACCAACGTTTGTTTGCTACCTGGGGTGTAAGAACCTGTCTACGCCACTGTATATGATGCCCAAATTATGGAATAATATAGGTTTTCCCGGTCAATTTCGCTATTTTCTCATGCAATTTCATATCAGCAGCATTCAATTTCACCCAATCCGCGCTTGGATCGACATATCGTCATTCAAATTCGTTTTTAGTCATTATATTGTCTTGTTGCAGGTCGTCGCAAGTGTCGTGTGACCACTCCATAATGGAGTGGTCACACGACACTTGCGACGACCTGCAACAGCCTGCAACAAGACAATAGAACTTATGAAGGGCCGATCATGTTCGAAATAACTGGACGTTACAACATAATGCAAATATCGCAATAAATTCGGTCTAATTCCCAATTATAGCCATAAATAGGTTTTGTGTATTACATTTCGGCTAAAATAAACCTTACATGTGATTTATCGTGCTTAATAAGCATTATAAGCCCGGTTTTGGGTTGCTGATCAAACAATAGCACGACCGGTCACGTGGAACGCATGCGCCGTGGATGTTCTCTTGCGACGGCAGGTTCCCATCGCAAGTCCCGTCGCAAGGTTTTGGACATCAAAAAATTTGCGATCAAAACAATAGAAGAGAGAGAGAGCATGCGGTGATTGCGGTTATGGCGGTGGCTGCAGCTCACCCTATTGTCCTATTGAAATTGTATCCATGGCAAATATTCATGGTTTGGTAGACAATACTTAATCCTGAATACTTCAGGCAAGTCTCTTCGCATGCGGTAATTGCGGTGACCTATTGAAATAGTATCCATGGCAACGATGCATTGTTTGGTAGACAATGATTTATCCTAAATACTCCTGGCAAGCCTCTAGATATTTCTGCTTTTCATCAAAAGTTATTTATTCTCATTACACACCCTCACCATTGAAAGGGAGGTATTCAACCGACAGCTTTGTATTGTCATGATTGGGATCGGCATCCACATGACAATGAAGGGGGGGGGGGGGGGGGGGGGTTCTCGGCTCTTGCGCTCTTGGGCCCAAGATTCATGTCCCCACAGTTATTATTTTGTTTTGTTTTTCTACCTTGTTTACCGCGGTAATTTATATTTGGCCCATTGGGGATCTTTGTATGAGCTTAAAGCCAAAAGCTTGCATCACGTCCTATGTTTATATTTTGCAACATTTGTCTTTGATATGGCTCCATACTCAGGCTAATTTCATATAAGCTTGGTGCACCAATAGGGTAGCCCACCGCTAGCATGCTCCTCGGGGAGTAGAGGATGTGTACAATGCGGGTCTGACGCTTAGAGGCTATTAGGCGCTATATAATACGAACTACTATTATTATTAATTATCATAAAAAAATATTATTGTTATAATTATCAATATTACTATTATGATTATTATTATTATTAGGAGTAGTAGTAGTAGTAGTAGTAGTAGTATTCCATAATTTGTGCATCAAGACCATATCAATATAAGAGCAGAGAGATATTAACGCTCATCCTTGAATTGCGGAACATTTTGTAAGTGTTTATATTGTATATCTGCAGTGAGTTTGTACAGGGCGGTGATGTATTACAGACTTTTACACTATACGCCTTTCATACGCGCACGTGACCAATCGCAAGCTGTTGCAGGTCGTCGCAAGTATCGTGTGACCATACCCTAAAGGCACTTACGCTGTGTGTGTGCATGTATTATATACATACATGTGTATGGGTGTTTATGTAGCTATATACTGTTAAATAGTTTATAGATGAAATGTTCATATCACAAAATATAGTTTGTGTGTGTGTGTGTGTGTGTGTGTGTGTGTGTGTGTGTGTGTGTGTGTGGTGTGTGTGTGTGTGTGTGTGTGTGTAAGTGTGTGGTGTAGAAGGGGTGTCACCCTCCCTTGATAGGGAGCTTTAACATTCTTTTAACTTGGGTTTGTGTAATTTGGTACTTAAGATAGAAATGCAGATTACAAGCTATGAAATTAAACAAAATATGTATGAAAAGATTGTAAAGGTGCATCGATAAGCTAAGTTGATTGAAGAAGGTGAAAAACATAACATATTTTGTATGTGTTTAGAAATAAAATGATGAGAATAAGAATTTTGTTAAGGTTAACAAAAGATAGAAGGTGGATTGTAAAACAAGATGAGATACTGAATGAAGAAGTGTCATTTTATGAAAAATGATACGCTAGTAAAAAAATGAAATACGGTCAAAATATATTTTTAAACACTGCAGAGTAAATAAATTATTTGAAACTGACAAGAATAATTGTATGGGTTAATAACCCTGAAGAATATCGTAAAGTAATATTTCAGATGAAAAGGAATAAGGCTCCAGGTGGAGATACATTAACAATAGAATTTTATCAATAATTTTTGGAATCATATTATTGAGTATATCTTTTTGAATGCACTGGATGAAAACTTTTATAATAATGTAATGAAAGCAACGCAAAAACAGGGGTTTATTATAGACTGAGTGGTTTTAATATGATACTTACTCAGGATGTTTTTCAATTGTTATATGAAAAATGATTAGAGGGTAATTTATGAAGGTCGATTTAATAAAATAAAAAAAGCATTCGACACTATTGAATTTCAGTATACTCAAGAATGATTGAACAAGTTCTTTATTTTTATGACTTTCAAAGATTCAAAGAATTGTAGATAATTGGAAAAAAAAAAGAAAACTCACACTCGTCAGATTTCTTATTGTAAAACCATTACTCATTTGTCAAGTTGTTAAATTGAATATGTATTGTTCAGTAGTACCGCAATGTATTAGAAAAAGGCTGGACAAAATCGTTTATAATATTGTATGTAATTAACAAACAGATAAAGTAAACTGAGAAACAGTAGTTCAAGACTATCATGAGGGGGGAATTAAGATGTTTATCTTGAAAAGTTAGCAGCAAGTTTTAGATTAAAATGGTTAGGTAAAATATTAGATGATTCGAAAGGGTACTAAAAAGAGATCACAAATGTTTATTTTCAGTCTGTTGGAGGGCTCAAATTAATTTTAAATTGTTCAATTGATATACAATATGCTTAATAAATATGTTGCTGGGAAGATACCATAATGTTATTTAGAAATTCTTGAAAGATTTACAGCCAGCTCTGAGAAACGACCCATAACGATAACTTGTTGGAAATACGCTTTGGAGAGGGAAAGGAGCCAATCATAAAAGGTCCTGCCTTTCAGACCCTCCAAATAAAAAGGTTGATTAATTAATGCAAATTTTTGCAACCATTCATTGTACCTTGGCAGTTTGGAAACATTATACAGGGTGGGCCCAAAAAAAATGGAACGGGGCACTTCCCAAAATACAGCAACACAATTATTATGTCCAACGGATAGGGTGTCCTTTCCAATGAAAAACGATACCAAGAACAGCCATTTTGGTAGAGTAGTTTTTGTTCTAGGGCGCTGTGAGTGACATGATGTCAGGTTCCGTTTTTTGTAAATTGTTACCTAGTCAGGGCCAGTAAAACCGCATGGTATTACGGGCACTGAGTGCGGTTTTACTGGCACTGACTAGGTAAAAATTGACAAAAATTGGCACCTGACATGGTCTCACTCACGGCGTCCTAAAACAAAAAATACACGACCGAAATTACTGTTCTTGGTATCGTTTTTCATTGGAAAAGACATCCTAACTGATAGACATAAATAGTTAGGTACTATATTTTGGGAAGTGCCCGTTTTTTTTGGGCCACCCTGTATAATCATTATACTTAGTTTAAATGATTCATGGGGCGCAAAACAGGAAAAAGAATGAAGTTCGATCTAAAACATAATATTCCAACTTAAAAAAAAAAATATGAAGAGGACGCAACTTGTACTTGTAATAAATGTTAAGGTTCCCGCTCACGGTCGTAAACAAAAAACAGATTAAAAGATATGATGTAAAGCCCAATGCCCACTATTGCGATCTGGCCTTAGCGATCTAGAGCGATCTTGCCTGAATAGGAGCGATCCCCTGAGATCTGTGGTTAAGTCGCAAAGTGGGCACCAGTGGCCGCACCAGATCGCTGTAACTCGCGTCCGCAAGGGTGGTGTCGGTTGCGGTCACCGGGGTTTTGACATGTCAAACAATCTGGCGACCAGGTCGGTCTCGATCGCATTCGCGGCGATCTGGTGCGGCCATTGGCGCCCACTTTGCGACTTAACACAGATCTCAGGGGATCGCTCCTATTCAGACCAGATCGGCATTGGGCTAGCGACCTTGGAATCACATCAGTTCACAGTGAGTCAGCCTGATTCCATTGTGCACTCAATCTATTCAATTTGGCCTCCTTGGGGTCATAGCTTGGCCCCTATTTCCACCCATTGTCAAGGAATACAATAACGAGGAATTCACGCTTGTTTGATTATGAATTTGTTGGAATATGTTGAATGTGTGCGCATGGCCAGTCATGGCTAGCCGTTTTAACATTTATTTCCTTTTCTTGATATCAAGAATTACCATTGCTTAACAACAACAAATCATTTCTTGATATCAAGAAAAGAATTCTTGATTCTTGCAGGGCGCCTTTGTAGAGCAGTTTCGCATAACTGAACATTGGATTCTTGATATCAAGAAACCACTTTCTGTTGCTACCCAATGGCAATTCCTGATTTCAAGAATTCAACTCCTGGCATCAAGAAATCGAATTCTTTATATCAAGAAATCGAACTCTGGATATCATTAATTTATTTCCTGATATCAAGAATTTAATTATTAATATATGAAAACAGAATTCCTGATATTCCTGATATCAAGGATTGAATTCCTGATATCAGGAAATATGAACAATTGCCCAAATGGCTTGCCATTTGTGCGATCCCGCCCGACATGCGATCGAGAACGAAATTTTTGAACATGTCCAAAACCTGGCGACCGCAACCGACACCACCCTTGCGGACGCGAGTTACAGCGATCTGGTGCGGCCATTGGTGCCCACCTTGCGACTTAACCACAGATCTCATTATGTAATTAACACACAACATGACAACATGTATGTATAGGAATATTCATATTATTTATTTTAACTTGTTTTAGTTAATCTCTCACGTATTTGTTATATATAATCATTAAGCATTTGGAACAGACTAAGTCATATGACAGAGTATTGTACATTGATTTTTCTTCTGCTTATACCATTGTACCAGAGGTTTTGATTGAGAAGCTACACTATGTCATGAAGGTTAATTTATATTTATCCCTGTGGATGGGTGACTTCATGTCAATAGGTCACAAAGAGTTAGTTTGGGGGAAGTATTTTTGGATTGTAGAACACTGAATGTAGGCTCACCACAGGGTTGTATGCTGTCTCCCATTTGTTCACTCTGTTAATGAATTAGTGCTAGCCTAGTAAGCCCATTTTGCCACACTGAAATATGCAGATGAGGTCATGTTTTCACTCATTTAATGGAGCATATTGCATTTGTCCTGGAAAAATAGTCATTATTTGATTAACACACAAC
This sequence comes from Echinarachnius parma, assembly GCA_037951105.1. Lineage (NCBI taxonomy): Eukaryota > Metazoa > Echinodermata > Echinoidea > Clypeasteroida > Echinarachniidae > Echinarachnius > Echinarachnius parma. The sequence goes on from JBAMJV010012521.1 coordinate 12,660, forward strand.
ATGACAACATGTATGTATAGAAATATTTATATTATTTATTTTAACCAAGTTTCAGTTAATCTCGGGAAGTTATTGATATAATAGAGCATGTTGCACATGTCTTTGAAATTATTATAAATTGAGCTATTTATTAACTTACAAGGTACAGGTACTCATGGGCAGGGTTGGTGATCTAACCGAAGGCAATTTAGATCGTTGTTCGGATCTTCTTTCTCTCTTCTTTCTTTCTTTCTTTCTTTCTTTCTTTCTTTCTTTCTTTCTTTCTTTCTTTCTTTCTTTCTTTTTTTCTTTCTTTCTTTCTTTCTTTCTTTCTTTCTTTCTTTCTTTCTTTCTTTCTTTCTTTCTTTCTTTCTTTCTTTCTTTCTTTCTTTCTTTCTTTCTTTCTCTCTTTCTTTCTCTCCTTCTTTATGAAAAATGAAATAAAACAAAGGTAATATATCACCAACTCTGCTCATGGGCAATTTAATTTCAGTTTAAATCCCTATTGTATCTTGCTATTTTCAAATGTGTTCTACTGCCTTTAAATGATTTAATTACATATGTCGCCCTCTCTCTTCAATATTTCTCTCTCTTCTCTTGCTTTTCCCTTTTCACTTTTTCTTCTCCTTTTCTCCCTCTCTCTTTTATTTAATTTATATATAGTGAACATATTTGGAAATTCATTGTCTCATTGTCTCATCCGGGAATGCCCATGCTGGGGCACTGTTCATGGCTGATTGTTCGGTTATGAGGGGCGTATCTTTGTGTGTGCATGTGTGTGTGCGCGTGAGTGTGTGTGTGTGCGCGTGAGTGTGTGTGTGTGCTTGTGTATGGGTGTGTGCGTCGGCTGGTGAGGGTTGTGTTTGGGGAAGAGTGCATGTGTGGGTGCGTGTGTGTGTGTGTGTGTGTGCGTGTGTGTGTTGTGTGTGTTTTGTGTGTGAATGATTATAGGGGGAGGAGTGCCCTAGAATGGGGATTCCTGGATGGGACTGAGCTCGAGTTAAGTTTAATTATGCACATACTTCTGTCCCTTGAGCTTTTTCTCTCTCTCTCTCTCTCTCTCTCACTCTCTCTCCCTCTAAACAATTGTAAGTGATATTTATTCGTACTGTATGATTTGTATGTTATGTATAATTGTGATATTTGTTTTACTGATTTTGACTTTTGCACACATTTGTTTAATGTCCGGCAACAAATTTTATGTTATTGTATTTTAACGTGACAATAAATTATCTATATCTATATCTATATATATCTATCTATATCTATATATCTATATATCTATATCTATATCTATATCTATCTATCTCGGGGGATCGCTCCTATTCGGGCAAGATCGCTCTAGATCGCTAGGCGCAGATCGCAAAGTGGGGACTGCAGGGTTTATAAAAAAAACTCGTAAAGCTGATTATGATGTCTAGACAAGCAAGAGCGAACAATACCTGGCTATAATCATCAACATGCACGCATGCGTGGAAATAGAGACAATGCATTTCTCAGGGGAAGTCGCCGTGAGATCGCATAGTGGGCAACGAAAAGATCGCGTACGCAATGAGATCGGGCTGACTCGCGGCGAACTGGTGCGATTCACACCGAACCGAGATCGCTAGCAACTCTGGCTAGATCGCAAGCGCAGATCGCATAGTGGGCACTAGGCTTTACAAAACTCCGTGAGACTGTTTACTATAGTTATACTTTGGCCATGAGCCTTTTTCAAATCAAAATAACAATTGAGCACTTGGTTGTGTGCCAGAAGGGTTGATAAGAGTAAAACAAAAAACAACACCCGCAGACCTCTACAGGATCTTGACGAAGACCTATGGCCGAAATATCACCAAAAAAAAATCGGCTCTTGGAGTTTTGTTATACTCAATAAAACACAGATTCATTGTCTTTTTGCCGCGTTTACCTATACAGGCCCTGCATCATCACCATTAATTCACACTGAACCTTCTGTAGTTGGTTGGAAGGATATGAACATCCAGTTTCCATGCAACTTCTCTGGAACCCCTTACTCGGTATACTGGCTCAAGGTGAACGAGACGGACCCGCCCAGCAAGACACTCAAGGCTAATCTTTGGCTGAAGGAAATCAATTCATTTGACGAGCGTTTTGAGATGAGCGAGGATTTTACTCTACATATTCATGATCTTGTCGTAGCTGACGAAGGGCGGTATGTCTGCCAAGTCGCGCTAGAGGATAAGAGCGACCGTGAAAGTTTCACAGACCTACAGATCTATGGTAAGTTCTAAAATTGTGATTACTTACATTATAATGTACTTTGTTCACATTATACATTTCATGTCAAAACCCCTATCGGATACAACTATCCGTTATGATATCAGGCCTGTTTTTTGTACAAAGTTTGGCTTCACGATTTTTCTATTTTTGGGTCTTGTCATGTACAACGAAAACGGGCACTTTTTGTAAGAGCTGAGGTATTGTTGCCGAAAATCATCAGAAAGTGTCTTCACATATTATGTCTTAGCTACCGGTAAATTACGATTTTGATTTAGCCGGAATACGACATTATAAGGCCAAATTTGTCGTGTTTTTGCAAAATATAACATAAAGTTGACCAGAATATTCCATGGGGTGGGGGTCTTAAGCCCTTATCGCTTCATGCTGTCTATACTTTCATGCATCTCCTTTCCCTGCAGCGTACTCCGGGAAACCCGTAATTGATCAATGCGTTGATAAGCCGAAGGACTGTGAGTACCAGTGGCGCGGCTCTTCGGGTTTCACATTGGACTGTTCAGTGAGTGGGTTCAAGCCCAACCTTACAAAACTGGTGTGGACCACCGCTGGCCGAGGTGAACTAGCATTGACCAAGGATGTCCAGCGTCGCCTTCCAGACGGAACTTGGAAGAGGGAGGTGACCATCAGTGCGAATGCCAAAAAAATAGAGCAGGATTTCATCTGCACGGCCAGGGGTGATGCAGTGAATGGCACAGCCTCGACCACGGTTACGGTCCTTCCGTTGCTAAGTAGGTTTTAGGGGTCTTGTATTGTCAATACTGCACAAATCTCCTTCAGACGGTGGCTATAAACGTGCAGGCCCATTGGGCAATCAAGGCTAGGCACTGGATTTCTGCCTTTTTAAGCAAATCCTTAAAATCTTGAAGCAGCCGCCGTTAAAATGAAAAGCAACACTCTATACATTTCCTTTTCCTCCATCAGGTTTTTATAATGCATATATATATATTATGTCAATTTTATTGAGAGTGTCTTTATGATAACAGAATTAAATTTGTTTATTGTCAATAAAAATCAGTTCAATATTTAAAATTGAAAATAAATATATATATACATATTTATAGTACATATAAATAATACATCTTGAAATTAATAATACACAGGAAAAATTGACAAAAGGGGCTAACAAAATAGCACAATGCTAGTCGAGGTTAGCCCCGATAATGATAAATTACACAAACAAAAGAAATACATTTTCCATTGAATTTAATTATTTACACTATGTACACACATTGAAATATTATCTATAATCACAACCTAAGCTGAATTATTTGTCAAAAATTACTGTTATTCTAATAATTGTACTCGCTGCAAAGGTTATTGTTTAAATGATTGGCAAAAGCTTTTCCGTTTAACATTTTCTCTTAAATCCATCGGCAGATTGTTCCACAAATGTGGCCATGAAAATGATATTGATTGTTTGCGAACGTTTGTTTTATTTTTTATATCGCTTGTATTACATTTCTCTTTATTCTGGGTTTTATACGGATGAGCAAGAAATGAAAAGTAATAAGAATAAAGAGACATGATCAGATATTTGTTGTTCAAATAAGGGTGCAGAATAATAATTGCACCACCATTAGGGTGCACATTTTGCTCCCTATAGCGTGCAGATGTGAACCCTTTGGTGGAAATTCATCCTATGCACTGTGTACAGATTTGAAAGGAGCTAAATATACATCATTTAGATAAATCAAAGTGCTATAATTGTCTTTAAAATTGTCTTCTTACACATGCAATGGACAAATCGACTTCTGTAAACTTCAGATGTAAGGTCAAATACGGCCATTTCCCTGTTAAGTTGGAATATATATAAACATAATTTATTTATACATAATTTTTTATTATCATTAATAGTTGTTCCGACCAAGAAGAGTCTGCCTGCTGGGGGGATTGCAGGAATCGTTATTGTTGTCTTGCTTGTACCAATATGTCTAATTGGAGGATATTTCTTTTGGAAATCACGCAGGAATCGAGGTAGGTCCGTAATTTAAAACAATTATTAAATACAATATTTGGCATTTATCCTGTACACAGTCATTTATATGAATGAGAAAAAAACGATGACACCTTATAGGGAACCGAGGCTATACAAATATTTTTTTTTTATAAATGAAAGGTAATAGTTTTAGTAGTCCATTCCACTAACAAGTTACGAAAATTAGGGTTTCCAGATAAATTCCAAAGACTCATCACCAAACTAAAGTATGTGTTCATTGGTCTGCAGAAGAAGCCTAGTCTATTGTCAGACTCTCCAACGTACGCGTGGAAAGAACACACTTTCAAACATCAAGCGCTCACAAAACCAAAGGCCTTGTTAGGTTCTCTATAGTTTGGTGATTAACTGCATCGTTCATGAATTACACAACCCTTTGCAAATTGTTGGATACCTATTTAATATCAAACAACAATACCAACATGTTGTTCTTTGCGTAGTGGTCCCTTTTTAATGGTTGAGCCATATATGACTTGTATTAGCCCCTGGAAACCAAGCCCTGTCATCATGGTTATGGGGCATGGAGCATTTGCGCCTGTGAAACCAAGCTCTGTGGTGTGCCATGGAGCATTTGCGCATGGCAATCCAAGCTCTGTGGTGTGCCATGGAGCATTTGCGCATATGGCAATCCAAGCTCTATGGTGGGCCATGGAACATTTGCGCATGGCGATCCAAGCTCTGTGGTGTGCCATGGAGCATTTGCGCATATGGCAATCCAAGCTCTGTGGTGGGCCATGGAGCATTTGCGCATGGCAATCCAAGTTCTGTGGTGGGCCATGGAGCATGTGCGCATGGCAATCCAAGCTCTGTGGTGGGCCATGGAGTATTTGCGTTTGGCAAACCAAGCTCTGTGGTGCATGTGCCATGGAAAACTTGCGCCTGCCAAAACCAAGCTCTGTGGTGGTTTATGGAGCACTTGCGTCTTGACCTGGGCCATGGAGCATTTGCGCTTGGCAATCCAAGCTCTGTGGTGTGCCATGGAGCACTTGCGTTTGGCAAATCAAGCTCTGTGGTGGGCCATGGAAAACTTGTACATGGCAAACCAAGTTCTGTAGGCTTGTCAAGTTATTTGTCAGAGTGGTCGGTCGAAGATAAGCTGGTGACAGAAATGAGAGGAATAACAAACGCTATTGCTCTTTTAACAGAGAACCCATTTTCATATCTAAGTATAACATTATATTCAGGAGTAATATAACGAATAGTAAGTAGTTACGTCTTAAAGAGTGTGTCCCAATGTGAGTAAGTTGTTGATTAAATATAAAATTTGTTTAGCTTTGCAAAGTTGTTCATAGCATCTTATTACATAAAACCATTTAGACATGTTATATAATTTATATCACTAATATCTTCTCCGCATCTTTTTCAATGATGATGTGATGTACGGTTGGTTTACGGTAGCATTCTGCGGATATTTCGGGGAATGGACGTTGATACTAGATTGTACTAAAAAAAGGACACGATAGTCCTGGAAAGAGCCATTGGTATCCATATAGAACGTGAAAAAAATCACACAGTGGGGTAGGGTTGTAAGAAAAGGTAAACTTTTCCCACAGCTTGACTGCACTCCCCCACTTCTCTAAGTTAACCAAGCACTCCCTTTCAATGTAGACCTTTTCATGACCATACAGACCCCCAGCAGTCTTCTCCAGGACTGTTTACATTCCTTTTCAGGACAATCCTTTCCCGTCCCGTTGCTATACAAGGTGCTACCGTAAGTCAACTGCGTGAGTTTGATAAGTCGTTTCGTTTTCTTTATACTCAGATGAAACTGACATAACATCACCCTCCACAAAACTTCTTGTAACCGATAAGAGTGCGATACGTGAACTTCGAAAAAAGATTCGCAATTACAAACCAGGATATGCTATGGGTGTACCTATTACGGCTGATGTGTCGGCGGTTAACATCAACTTGTTCGGCTTAATGTGAGTCGGCAAATCTGCATTCTTCAACTCTTTGAATTTCGCTTTTAGAGGTTTGTATACTTTTACACACACAAAAAAAGGACACATTTCCAGCGGTGGAGTGACAGGGATGAGTGTCCAGCAAGGGATAACTGGCAATGACGTCATTCGATCAGTTTAAAATCCTGTTTTGTCCTTATTCTAGCCTTCATACACAGGGAGACACACAAACACAACCATACAGATATACAAACAGACATACGGACCATCAAACGAACAGGAATTCACTCGTCCTACACACTAACTCATACATGACGTCACACTGAAGTCACTCATACAACTTAAACGTTTTTTTTGTATTACTTCAATAAAATGAACTTGAATAAACACAAATTGAAATAATTATGCCATGGAATATTACTTTAACGCGGGACACACTCACAAAACAGGTATCTAAGGAGTGATTTGAATATTCATTGATTTAGTTTGCCCTGGACACTTGGACACTTATCCCTGTCACAGCGGCGTAATATCTTGAAAAGTGGCAGTTTTTTTTATGAAAATGGGTACACCATAAGTCCATGTAAAATATATATCAAAAGAAGTTGTACATTGTATTAGCCAATTCCTGCTTCACTCTAGAGTTCGTTATTTATGTAGTTTTTCCTGGACATTTTTGTATTGTTACGTCGCAGGATATTACAAAACGTGAAAGGTGACCACGAAAATAGTGACCAAATATATTCATTTAATCGTTTGCAAGCTCTTGCGAAATGCGTGGAACTTGAGTAGATCAAAGGTTAGACAATGTTTAATTAAATAACAAAGGATGGATTAAAGGTGTTTTATAAGGGTAATAATTAGTGATGTTCATGTTGAGCTCGGGCTATTGCACTCAGCGTGCAGTCTCGTTAGTAGCCTATTCAACTCGGTGCTACCCACATCGGTGAATAGGTCACTAGCGTGTCAGCACGATTCGTGCAATATTGATCCTGCGCTATCGCATGCAAAATCATTCATTTTATCCTTATTACCACATAAAACAATTAAGCTATTAATCTCTTCCAGGAACGTATGATGCCATTTCGCCAGAAGGATCGGCAGATTCTAGCGGAGCGGTGACACAAGACCGCATGCAGAACCCCTTGACTAAGAACATCAACCTTAACGACAACCGGGGAATGAGGAGCTTCGAAACATCATATATGGGCGAAGCCGAGGCACAAGTTGGTTAGTTGTCCTATTTCACATTCTCTTGATTGATTATAATTAAATCCCAGGAAAGGGTGCTTATATGGTATGACGTGCATCATGCAGGATTAGAGGTCAATATCTCCTTGAGTGCCAAGGAATAAACGATGAAGATGTACGAAATAACTTGTTTTATAATATCTATGTTTAATTTAATCATACAGGACTTTGCTGGCGGCTACGTTAGGTAGAGATACACCCATACACATAGTAGCAACCAGGCGCGCCGATTCCATCCGAAAACACAATGTATATGCTCCCCCCCCCCCCCAGTGCATTGTGTTTTCGGTTGGAATCGGCGCCTCTGTTAGTAACATTGTAAAAATCCACAACATTACTTGAAACTCTTCTAGTTCTCACATACCTCATTGTATTTGTATTACCAATAGAAGCACGGAACAGCTTTCGGTTTTCCAAATTTCCCTTGCGCTACAAAATATGCACGATTGAAATGTTCGGATTTCAAATTGTACAGTGGAGTGCAATCGTAATCGGAGTACAGTCGGTGCAATTATTTGGGAATACCACTCTGAATATTCGATAACTACTCGTTTATATACCGTATTTGGTCGAAATCGGTTCGTAAACGACTGAAATATCCATAAATGATAGATGATAGAGTGTGTGCACCTAAGTAGGTTGCCCCTCGCCAGCTCTCTATAGTTATTTGTTATTTTGTCAGTTTCATTTGATATTTTGCTATCAAATGTATAGTATCATTTCTTTTAGTAACTCAGGATATTACTGGACAAGTTTGATTATGTTTTGTGTTGCATGTAACTTTCTGATTTTTGGAAACTTAGTACATGCTATATACAGCCATATTGACTTTTCACTGTACCTACCCAGCTCGAAAAAAACAGTTGAAAATTAGTTGCCAACTGGTACCAGTTGATACCAGTTGGCCAACTGGTTTCAATATGGAAATTGGTACACTGGAATCAACTGGAATCAACTGGAACAGTAAGAATCCAGTAAGAATCCAGTAAGGCTGACCAGTAAGAAGACCAGTTAAAGTAGTTCGTTTCAACTGGTATTTTGAATTGGTTTCAACTGGTATTTCTATTGGTTTTAACTGGTCTGCTGCATATATCCATTTATCTTTACTGGGAACCTGGAATGTTAACTGCTACCGCTTGATGCCAGTTAAAACCAGTACAAACCAGTTGAATTTCCAACTGGTTTCAACTGTTTTTCGACCTGGGATAATAAAGATAAATGGACAGATGCAGCAGACCAGTTAAAACCAATAGAAATACCAGTTGAAACCAATTCAAAATACCAGTTGAAACCAACTACTTAACTGGTCTTCTTACTGGTCAGCCTTATTGGGTTATTACTGGATTCTTACTTGTGTCTATTTAGTTAAAACCAGTACAAACAAGTTAATTTCCAACTGGTTTCAACTGTTTTTTAGACCTGGGTAGTGACTACATGAGGATTAGGTATGTGAATAGAACTTCTCCATTCATTTGCTGTTCACGGTGACTGGGTCACTGCACTACACAATGGACAGTAAGCAGAGACCATGTTTTGTGCTACTAATCCTCCTTTTATATACACTGGGTTGTGAATGGAACCAGATCACTTGCACTGAGTCTGTATGCACATGCACTGATCTTGTGTGCAAATTCATCATCAAAGTGCCACAACCAACAAGCAAGTTTTCAGGAACTCGAATACCCTACTATGGCAACACAACTGCTACTTTTCAGCCATCTCTAGTCGCTTGTGGAGACATCAGTCCAAATCCAGGACCATATCTACCTACAGGTGACAACTATGACCATCAGCAAAGCTGTCGATATGATGGATATCTACCATCAACAGAACTCATGAATGGGGACTGCATCGCACCAGCTGGCAAATAATTCATGACCTGGGCATCGCACGAAAAAGAAAAACTCATCGTGGGACCAAGGGACATGGAAGACCTTTACCTATGTCCGTACTTCAGACTCCTATATCTTCTCATTGCATTGAAGTGAGAACTTCATGTCGCCTTTCACCAAGACACATGTGTATGCCATTACCACAACACCATGTCAAGCCTATTTCGAGAGCTCCATCCAGTCGCCGGAATCAGACAGTGAAGTTTGCTCTCTGTAACTCCCGATCTCTGAAAAGACATAACCTAATCTGCGTCCCTACAGTCAAAATCAGTAACTCCGGTGGAAACCGTACACGGCTCGCATTGTGGAACTCAGAATGACACTTCGCAATTCCACGGTAACGGAAGGACATTCAGACACAATTTTTGAAATTAAATAAAATAATTCTAGAATCCTGCTTATGATTTATCATTGTAAATTACATTTCTGAGACTCTTGGTGGGACACCTTTGAATTCCTATTTGTTTAATATTTTTGTTTACATTACGTTTATTAGATATGGACACTAATGAGGCCGGTAACGGCAGGACGGCAAAATGGACATGGATTTTCAAGTCCTTTAGTTATGATCCAATCTCTGTGAAGTTAAGAGGACAATCATGTAATATTGGCTCATAGTCCATTCCCTAATGTTCTAAGAGTTTTACAACACTTATTTGAAAAAAATATGTCTATTGGTATATTAATTACAAAAAGATAATTGCTTCACTGTTCGGTAACGGAAGGACAGTAACGGAAGGACAGAGTTTTGTATTCATTAAAAATATACTTGAGGGCTCTCAAAAGACTGAATTTTTAATCTGGATACATAATGTGATATTCAATCATCCAATTTGGTACCTTAAAACAGAAAAATACTAGAAAGGAATGCAAAAAATAAAGACAATCTAGAAATAGGCACTGTGTAGTCCCATGTGTATAGGTTCATGTATGGTGTATGTTTCTCCTATCAGGAGACGCCCAATATTTGTTGTAATCATGTAAACTGAAAGATATCATTATGTGATCATAATTTATGAAAAAATAATCCAGACAAAATAAACAAGATCAGAAATAATCCTCATTGGATTTTTCCACTTTTGGCTCATTTGGCGTGGAATTGCCCACTTGCAAGTACGATTCGTTCGAGCATATTGATGTGACATAAGCTTACTGCATCTCCGCATGGATGCAGTGTAAAGGGCCGATCATACTTGCGGTAATGGACGTAGTGATCCGTAGGGTAATTTAATGTGGGTCAAACGTGGTGTAAGTACGTTAAACTAGGTTAAACTACGTGGAACTACGTTGAACTACGTTTGGTTGGCCACGGAAGGGTACGGATAAGTACGTTTAAGTACATTCAACTACGCTAGACTACGCTAATGTGGGTACAGCTTGCTCACGGACAGGTACGGAGTGGTACGTCTGACTACGCTTGAGTACGAGAGACTGCGGTAGCCACTACGCTGGACTACGCTAAAGAACGTCAAACTACGGTAAATAGCAACCCCGCACGGAGTATAACAGCCAACCGGCGGTGTGGTACGGCCATTGCGCTTGTTTTTCAAACATAGCAGGTCTGTGAAATTTGTCTTATTTTTTTAAATTAAACACGTCTGGATCAAGACTGTTGATGCTGGTGTTGTGCACGGTAGAGTACGTTAGAGTACGCTAGAGTACATTTAAGTACGTAACGAAGTACGTTAGACTACGCTAGACTTCGTTAGAGACTACGTTAAACTTCGGTTTAGTAAATATTACTACGGATGCCTTTAACGTACTGCTCTTTTGAACATGTTCACAAATTAAATCGAAGATCACGGCTCCCCCGTACTAGCATCCGTATGGTACCGTAGTTGTCCGTGATGCTAACTTGGTATTAACTCGGGAGAGCCGTGATCTTCGATTTAATTTTTGAACATGTTCAAAAGAGCGGTACGTTAAAGGCATCCGTAGTAATAACGTACTAAACCGAAGTTTAACGTAGTCTCACGTAGTCTAACGAAGTCTAGCCTAGTCTAACGTACTTCGTTACGTACTTAAATGTACTCTAGCGTACTCTAACGTACTTTACCGTGTACAAAACCAGCATCGACAGTCTTGATCCAGACATGTTTGAGCAAAAAAATAGACAAATTTCACAGAACTGCTATGTTTGAAAAACAAGCGCACAATGGCCGTACCACACCGCCGGCTGGCTGTTATACTCCGTGCGGGGTTGCTATTTACCGTAGTTTGACGTTCTTTAGCGTAGTCCAGCGTATTGGCTACCGCAGTCTCTCGTACTCAAGCGTAGTCAGACGTACCACTCTGTACCTGTTCGTGAGCAAGCTGTACCCACATTAGCGTAGTCTAGCGTAGTTTAATGAACGTACTTATCCGTACCCTTCCGTGGCCAACCACCGTACCTTAACGTAATTCAACGTAATTCCACGTTGTTCAACTTAGTTTAACCTAGTTTAACGTACTTACACCACGTCTGACCCCCATTAAATTACCCTACGGATCACTACGTCCCCTACCGTAAGTATGACCGGCCCTTTATGCTAGGTTTACACCATGTCCCCGGCGGCCACGGCAGCCACGTTTCAGGCCACCGTGGGACAAAACGGAATGGACGTGAGACACGCGGGGGGACGGAATGGGCAAACATGACTGCCGTGTATGGCGGGCCAGATTTTTAAACTGTCAACAAATTTGCCACTGCAACCTAGCAGACCATAGTAAAACGGGGTGCACGCAACAAAACGTGACAGGCCGTAACAACACTTGGAGGCTGTCCGTAGTAGGACGGGAAGACATTCCCCGACATCTCACGGTCCTTTCTCCAAGGTTTGTTACGGCCTATTACGAACTGTCACGTTTTGTTGCGTTCACCCCGTTTTACTTTGGCCTGCTAGGCTTCTCATCCGCACCGTGACTGCCTTGTCTCACGTCCATCCCGTTTTGTCCACGGTGGCCTGAAACGGGGCTGCCGTGGCCGCCAGGAACATGATGTTAACGCACCATCAGTGGGGGGAAGGGGCTCTTCCCCCCACGGCCCGTCACGGATACCATGGTAGACCGTGACAGACAGTGAGAACACTTGGCAAGACCTAACAAAACTTGAATACAGAAGAAAAATTTGTCAAAATCTCACGGCGCACTACGTTTTGGGCAAACGGGGCTGCCGTGGCCACCGGGGACATGGTGTAAACCTAGCATTAGACTCGTCGTTGTCTATAGACCTCCACCAAGTAGGAAGCGGAAGCAACCTCTCACTGTCTTCCTATCCGACCTGTCTTCCCTACTCGAACAATTGCTATCTTCCAGTCAACGACTGCTCATCACAGGGGATTTTAATCTACATGTCGATGACAAAGACAATACCTCTACATTAGCGTTTCTTGAAGCGATAGATGCCCTTACTCTGACAAATCATGTATGGGTACCCACTCATAGAAACAAGCACACATTGGACCTGTTGATTGGAAGGTCTGATGATGGATTCATGTCGGAGGTATTAACGATCGACTCTCTTCCATCCGACCATTCTGCTGTGACCTGTTTCCTGAAGCTTGATCGCCCACAGACGGTCAGGAAGTCGGTTAAGTCTCGAAATATTCGAGCGGTATCTATTCCAGACTTACAAGATATTTCGGCATCACATGTAGTGACCAATCCCCCTGACGATGTTGAAAGGTTGTTTTTGCTCCTCCAATATGAACTAAAAACTGTCCTGGACAAGCATGCACCGGAAAAGGAAAAGGAAATCATACTGAGACCACATGCCCCGTGGTATTCCCAGGCTTTACGTCGCTCAAAACAAGAACATCGTCGATGTGAAAGACGCAAGAACAAGTCGGCTCTCCATGTTGATGCAGATATATATCAAAGACAATGTGAGAGATATTACGACGAGGTAAACGCGGCAAAAGCATCTTACTACAAGGACAAGATCGCAGACGCCGACGTAAGGAATCTGTATCGAACAGTTAAACAACTGACATGCCCTGCAAGACAAAACACTCTACCGGACTACTCATGTCCAACGAACTTAGCGAACAGGTTCAGCAAGTTCTTTGATGACAAAAATCAAGTCTCTAAAAGAACGCTTGAAACGGATGCCGTACGAAGACCTATCTCTTCCCATCAAGGAATCCGGTCACTCGTCTTCTTTCTGCAGATTTGATGATGTTCCTGAGTAAGACATTACACAAATCATCAGATCTTTATCCGGTGCAACATGCCCGTTGCACCCGCTCCGACGACACTTCTCAAGAAATGTGAAATGGTTTTGCTCCCAGTCATCACTAAACTAGTGAACCAGAGTCTGCAGACCGGTGTTTTCACGTCTGCATGCAAGCATTCATTGATGACGCCGAAACTGAAAAACAGTAATCTGCCAAAGCAAGAGCTATCAAGTTACCGTCCTGTGTCTAACCTCAATTACCTGAGTAAGATCATCGAGAAGGCAGCAGTGATGAGGCACATTCAGGACTTTGTTTGTGCTCACTGGCGTACTGGTGGGGGGGGGGGGGGGGGGGGGCGCTTGCCCCCCCCCCCCCCAAATAAATTTAAATCATAGATTTTATCTAATTAGATAACAGTGATTGAAAAAAAAGTATTTCTTTAGACAAGAAAATCTGATTTTACTTCATGTCAAGTCAAATTTCCTTCACAAGTATGCACCAGATTGCATAACTTCAAGTAAAACATTGCAAAAGCACCTTTACCGTGCACGGGCGGACACCCACTTATCATCACACCCTCTCGGTTATTGTTTCGCTCCCTCGGGAATCGGTCTTGTATACGTCTGGAATACAATGTCCATGCTGTTTTGTCATAAAATAATGCTTTTGATGCACTGTTTGAACTGAATTTGTCACTTTGCGAATATTATTTTGGGGGTGCATTTTTGTTTTTCTTCATGAATCAATCATAACCTCTTCTGGTTGGTAGGATCATGACGATGATGACGCACTAACGCACATTATAGTACATGTCAAGTCAGAATTTCCTTTCTTGGTATGCACCAGATGCACAGTTTCAAGTCCAAAAATGCAAAAGCTCCCTACCGTGGGAGGGGGGACACCCCCTCCCACACCCTCCCCCCGCTCAGTCGCTTCGCTCCTTCGGCTTGGTCGCTTCGCTCCCTCGCAATATCCGGTGGTAATGCGGATTTGGTTTAGCCCCAAAAAAGTTTTTGCTCATTACGCAATAGTGCTCACGACTTGCAACCCCGACCGCAATCTGCATACAGGCGATTTCATAGCGTGGAGACGGCGCTAATTCGAGTCGAAAATGATATCCTGTCAGCCCATGACAAGCACAAAGACGCTATCCTAGTATTGTTAGATTTCTCAGCCGCCTTTGACACGATATGCCATACGATCCTTCTTCAGCGACTGCAAACGAGATTCAGCATAACTGGCACTGTACTTGAATGGTTCAGGTCGTATTTCCACAAACGCAGTCACACTGTTCAGATCGAAGGCTGTGTTTCAGACACAGTGACAGATACCTGTGGTGTGCCACAAGGCTCGGTCCTAGGCCCTGCTGCTTTTACTCTCTACACGGCACCGGTTCAGGATATCATTGATTCGCACCAGATGAACGGCATGTTGTATGCGGATGAAATTACCAATTGAGCCAATCTAATGCAGTGGAAAAGCTCAATAACTGCCTTAAAGACATCAGAATTTGGGCCAACACAAATCATTTGATTTTGAATGAAAATAAAACTGAAGTCATTCACTTCTCATCAAAATTCGTCCCGAATCCTACGTTCAACCTTAACGTAAGAGTTGGTAATGCCATCATTGAACCAGCTGAAGAGGCATGGAACTTGGGAGTTATCATGGATAAACACCTAACATTGAAATCCCCTGTCAAAAAAGTTTGTTTGTCTGCTATGGCAGCTATCCACCAAATTGGGAAGATTCGCAATTACTTAGATAAACCCACAACCCAAACACTATTACATTCCCTTGTAACATCTCGTCTAGACTCGTGTAACTCCCTTCTCAAAGAACTACCTGCATCCGAAATACAGAAAGTCCAAAGAGTTCAAAATACTGCGGCAAGGATGGTCGAAGGAACTTCATACAAAACACACATTACTCCCATTTTGCATATTGCTTCTCACTTTTAAGATAATGATTGGACAGTCCACTTCCTATTTATGTGAACTAGTACAACGCTACACTCCATCTCGCACTTTGCGTTCACAGGACCAATTGCTCCTTGAAATCCCGCGATACAAAACAAAATTATTATGGGAAAAGATCCTTCGCCGTCCTTGCCCCAACTCTTTGGAATAACCTTCGTTTTGAACTTCACTCTCTAACCTCTGTCACTTTATTCGCTTCTAGACTAAAAACACACCTCTTCACGATTAAGTGATTGTAATTTTCTGGTACTTTGTAATAGACCCATTCTTAGTAAATGCAATGTGTAATTATTAATTATATTAATGTTATTGTAGATTGCTTGGAATTTTCATTATTTTTTCGTTAGAGTATGCTTCATTATGATTGTAATGATTTAAGTTAAATCTTCATATTTTGTATGCTTAATATAGTGTTATTTTGTGTAGAGTGTATATTATAATCATTGAATTGTAAAGCGCATTGAGACCATGTATTATGCGCTATATAAAAAAACATTATTATTATGATTATTAAATGTATCGTTCATTATAAATGTGGGGGACTAACTTTTACTCGATAATTTCCCTACACATTTCTGAAAATATACCAATCATTAAAAACAAATTATTTTGGATGGTCTCTCTATTGAATTATTTTTAAAATTAATATTGTAATACGCATATATTTGATTCAAACATGGTTGAAACGTGAGGTGTAATTTTTAAATGACAGCAGCCCTGTAAATTAGCGATATTTTTACCATTCAAGCACCATTAAATTATAACTGTTTTTTAAAACCAAAACTGTATTATTCCTTTAAGTTAAGCAACTTTTCTTAAAATATTTTGTCTTTGGTTTTTGTATTTCTAACACGAAACTCACTTATTCAATCTCGCAGGGGGTAGACGAGGTGTAAACCCAACTGTGAGGATTGCTCCCAACCCGAAGGACGAAATACACTGTGTCGTATTCGTGTATGAATACAGGTAAGTTCAACAACGATTTTCTTCGCATTGAACTGCCTCCTTCAATTATGAGGAGTATTGTATTATTTGTTGGTTTGAAAAATCATCGGTTTCAACCATTTAAAATAAAATATTGTGCATGTGATGTTTGTTGAAATAGTGATTAGATAGAAAGATAATCAACAACTATTTAAAAAAACCTCCTTTGTAAATTTTTTGAAAAGAGGAAGCATTTAAAAAAAAATGTTAACGGCTGGTTCAAAATGATCGAATAAATGTGGGGCCCCACAATTATTACAAATGGTTATGTCAATGGATATTCCAGCCATTTCTGAACCGATTTTGATGAAATAAAGTGTATTCTGTCATTACAATTGTATGCACTTTCAAATTTTACACTCAGTTTTTCATTTTTCATTATCACACAAAAATAATTGTATGTAGCGACCTCTATACCAAAACTCAAGTATACCTTTAACACACAACGTGAGCTAGCTCGAAGTCTGTGTGATTTAAGACGCTGTGTCAGATGATAGTATTCGAACCGGAGGTCCCACACGTCTAAGTCAGACTCGTCAGCTATAACGCGTCAGCTATAACGCCCTAAATTCATAGCAAGTTATTTCGGTTGACTTCCGGAATTTTACTTTATTTTAATTTTTTGTATCTATATGGGGCAACAATAATTATAAATCAACTTTGATATATTTGTTGGTAAACGAAATGGCAACTTAAAATAAAATATAGAATCTAATTTTGTTATTATTTTTTAAATGCAGTTTATGAAATTATTTCATTACAGAGACATGAACTGGAGTGAAGCCGTGAAACTAGTAAACGCATTCTTCGAAACGATGTTCAGGCATTACGGTAAGTTGAAATTATTTTTACTTGACTTGACTTACGCCTGGAAGTGTGATGGTTTCTGTTTTACAATGGCTTGCCATAACGCCCTGTATTCTGATAATAACTGTGTCTGGTAGAGGCAATAAATGCGTTGAGTGGTACAGTCTTACGAAATATGTTCACTTTTAGGCTGGTCTTCCTCGTTCCGGTTACCCTGTGTTCTACCGTTTATGAGTATACGTCAGGATATCTTTGGCGTCTCTTTCTATTCACATGTCCATTGGTAGTCTTGTTTCTTCGATATTTAGGCTATTCCTAATAAATGTGTTCCTGAACCTATCAAGTCTAGATACTCCCATGATTCTCATGAGACACGTCATTTCAAATTGAATTTATCTATGACATTTCTTCGCATTAACCCAGAGTGCAATTATAGATGCACGGCAAGAAAAACATTTACAATATTTGAATTTTTAAATTCTGGATTATTTGCAGATGGCTTAAAATTATGTCATACTTTAAAAACAAGAGAACGTTATGAAATTGTACAATGCAAACAAACAGACAATACGTGTAATGATACAAAAACGTACGTCATACTTTTCCAAAACAAACGCAGAAATTTAGTAAAAATCGCGTCAGTTGCAGAATAATATAGTATTACAACCTATGCGTCTTTCCTTGGAATTCCTATTGAAAATTCTAATCACGGACAAATTTGGGTATACTTTTTATTAGGCATTGCATTTACACATTTCCAGGTCTATGGTGTACAATATGTGCAAACTCTTTTCTATATTCTTTTCTACTCGCAGGTCACTATCCGTTGTTTGTTTTCACCCATGGAAATAAAGCCGAATCAAAATTCGAGGAATTGAAAGAAAAGCTAACAAGATACAATATCCCTGAAGCCAACATCTGGATGTTTGAGAACTACACTTCGAATAATCACGTAGAAAACAAAAAGAGGTCTATCGAGTTCTTGAGGTTCCTGTGGGCTGCGTTGAAGCAGTGTGATATGAATATCAATCACGTGGATAGGAAGAAGAGGGAGACACCTGAAGCAGCGGCAGTGGAAGAGCCACAAGTGGCATGGTTCTGGAAAATGTTCGGTTATTGATACTTGTACCCTAAAGGTATCCAGTAACTTTGTTGACATGTGCAACGGTGTTGAATGGTTAATAAAATATGTATTGTTGTGATTTGTTATGTTCACTGGGTAATATGTGAACATTTCACGTTTAATTAATATTATATCGCCAAGTAATACACGAAATGCAAAGTGATATTTGCTAACTTCAGTGTAATGACACTGATTCTTTTTACACAATTGTAACTTTCCAGTGGATAATCCAAAATCCGATCAATTCAATAATTTGAACGAAAGGGAAATTTGAAAAAAAGAAATTTGTTCCTTGCTTCTGGGAAATGCAGATCCAACACGGTAGGTGAGAACGATTTGAGAACCACAATGTTACTATACATTCCTTTAATGCGTAAATTGGTATTGATAAAGAAATTTCACAATACATATTATATAGTAACCACGTTACTACGAGGTAAAGCCACCGGTACATGCAGACTATTAAGCACCCCACAACTCCAGGGGGTGTTTCACATCATAGTTACTCTATGTTTCACATAGATCCGAGGTCGAACTTTACATTAAGTAAGACTTAAACATTATGGAAAGTCATTTTGTAGGTTTGGAATTATACATATTCAAGAGCCCAAATACGAATATTTGAAACTTTCCACTAAATTTCACATCAATAACTTGAAGTCTCCACTGCAATAATCTTCAGAATTGAAGGAGACAGTGTTCTGTACGTGATGTACGGTATACATAAAGAAGGAGAAGAAAAAGAGGATTATCAAAATTGTAGGCCTGTTTAAAGAACTTGTTTAACAATTTTACAAAGGAACTAAGTTAACTTAGTGTTATAGTTCTACTTGAAATCTTTTTGGAACACCCCCTTGTCCCAAGTCTAACTTGACACATGTATGTGCATTGTTGAATTTAAAAAAATAGTTGTACGTAACATAGTGATGCATTTATAAATAATAGCTTTCATGTTGGAAGAAATGACACTGTGTGACTGGAGTTCCTTGATAATCATGTGTATATAATGTCAATTCACATGCAGTCACTTGAATTGCATTGTAAATAGTTTGTGCCAAAGGAATAACCGGTTTCACCATGCTTGCAAAGTTGAAAATTAACGTTAAGACATACAAAAGCGAATGTCGCTGTATACATTTTGTAAATACAAGTGCATTACTAAAGTTTGAACTTTGCAACATTGACAACAACATGAAGTGTTAATTCAAAAGTTTTCGATTGGATAGGTCTCGCACATCGATAACCAATGTTATATCTAAATATGTGTAGAATTACCCAGTTTAATCTGTCCATTAGCTGACGAGTGTGCGAAGCAAGTAAAGTGAAGTGACTGTGAAGTGATCCTCAACTGTGTTGAGGGTCGAGGTGGGTTGTTACTTGAACTGGATAACCTCTATAATTATCGGAAATGTTTAAAACAGCTCATTTTTAATTTTCACACAATAAGCTTACTTTTTCACTTAACGTTTCGGACAAGTTGATAATTGTGTGAAAATAACATTTTTTTTAAAGTACTAATTTCACAATAAGATGAATCTTTAATCAAGAACATGGATACATTTTACATAGATGTTTTTAATGTAAGCTCTCTAGCTGGCGATACCGGGCTACTACATTTTGTCTTTTTGTTTTATTACCTGATTAATGATTATGCATGCTGATAGTAAATTGTACCTGTAGTTATTTATGCAACATACTTACCCTTATTTTATGTTATAGCTGAAGTTTATACATTGATTATTTCTTGTGTGACTTTAGTTTTTGTATAAACTCAACAAACAAAATAATGTACTCAGTAATCATTTTTACTAATAGGTTGTGTTTAGTCATTGCTTGTTTATTTATGTAAAGGTTCAATACAAACATGTGTACTAAAGATGTCATCTTACTTTATCTGCGACTGTTTTTTTAAAAATTGTGAATCTGTCAGAGGACTCTCGTATCATGATATGATATGCCGTTTTGTACTATTTCGCAACATATATAAATAAAGTATGTCAGTGTGTAATATTGCTTATGTTTGTATTATGTCATAGCTAAAGTTTGTTGATTGGTATTGCTGTTGATGTAATTAGTGTGAACGGACAAAATAATGCAGAAACAAATTAACCTGACTTTCTCAATAAATGTCAATAGATTCTTGAAAAGTTTCCATTTTACTTCCATGATATATTTTGCGTGTGCATAATCTAAGTTAACTTTTCTAATATGATTGTAGTATTGTAAAGTGTTGTATCGAGTATTTCTTCTGTGGCTATTGTTTTGGTAAAAACTTAATAAACAAAATAATGTACTTATAATAATTTTGACTAACAGGCAATGTTTAGTCATTGCTTTTATATTATAAAGGTTCTATACAAAAATGTGTACATTTACTTCATATGTGACTATGTATTGTGAATATGTCAGAGGGCTTATGTCTCGTATGATCTGCCGTTTTGTGCTTTTGTTGCAACGTAAATAAAAAAAGTTTGTCAGCGTGTATCGTTACTTATGTTTGTGTTACAAGCATGGCATAGCTGAAGTTTTCTATTGATACTGCTGTCGATATGAAGTGTAAACGGACAAATGCCCCCCCCCCCCAAAAAAAAAAAATGAAAAATGAAAAATGAAAAAAAAAAAAAAAAAATTAAACTTTTCAATAATTGTAAATAACTTCTTGTAAAGTTTCCATTTTACTTCCATCATATATTGTGTGTGTGCATAATCTAAGTTAACTTTTCTAATTTGATTGTAGTAATGTACAGTGGTATATTGAGTATTTCTTATGTGGCTAATATTTTGGTAAAAGCCTAATAAACAAAATAATGTACTTATAATCCTTTTTTAATAACAGTATGTAAAAGTTGAATACCAAAATGTGTACTTTACTTTATTTGTGAATGTAATTTATTGTGAATCTGTAACGGGGTAATGTACCGTATGATATATGATCTGCCGTTTTGTACTCGTTTGCAAGATATAAATAAAGTCTGTCAGCGTGCTGTGCTGCATCCGCGTGTAAGTTTGTCTTTAAAGGGCAATGAAACCCAAGCAAAATGTTGTTTTCATAGTCTTGAGGAGATTAAAAGGAATAATCTCTGAAAGTTAGAGCATAATCGGGCAAGAAACAAGAAAACTACGGCTCTTTGAAGATGTCCATTTATTCCTATGGGGAAATCAAATTGGCAACGCACTCTGTTAAGTGTGTGGACAACTCCCCATATGTTTTGTTCACAAAAGTTCCCATTTTTACACTTTTCTTCATAGTCACATTTTTTTCATTCCCCCAACTCGTGATATGTTATGTATACAAGCATTCTACAAAACATATGTTGAACTCGAACGAAGGGTAAACATACATTATGAGAAAATTGAACAAAATGGAAATTTTTTGTACAAAATGTATGGGGAGTTGTCCACAACTTTGCCAGAGTGCGTTGCCAATTTGAGTCACTTGAAGAAATACATGGCTCTTTTCAAAGAGCCATAGTTTTCTTATTTCTTGACCGATTGTGCTCAAATTTTCAGGGACTATTCATTATATTTGGTGTCTTATAGTGCATACAACAATTTGTCTGGATTTCATTGTCCTTTAAATGAGTCATTATTTGATTTCGATGTTCTGTATGTTAACATGTATTTATGGTTTTTAACCGATTCAGGACTGGTTGATCATTTTGCTAGTTCATGCATTCTCCATAGACCCCACCCCGAGTATTTTCGTAACCAGTCCAGACCTGTATATGGGTTAATATAAATCAACATTCTTCTCTGAACGAAGTTCGGAATCCCTAAAATGAATGTTTAGGTATGTTTTGATATGTATGTCTTTATCAATACCTAATATGATGATGATATTAATAATAACCATAGGTCGGCAATTGATGATCACATAGTAATAATTGTTTGTATAGTACGTACTGATGATAGTTCATATCATTTGCTAGACTCTAAATAGTGTGGCATAATACCTCTACTACTACTACTACTACTACTACTACTACTACTACTACTACTACTACTACTACTACTACTACTACTACTACTACTACTACTACTACTACGACTACTACTACGACTACTACCAACTACTACTACTACTACTACTACTACTACTACTACTACTACTACTACTACTACTACTACGACTACTACTACTAGTCTACTACTACTACTACTACTACTACTACTACTACTACTACTACTACTACTACTACTACTACTACTACTACTACTACTACTACTACTACTACTACTACTACTACTACTACTACTACTACTACTACTACTACTACTACTACTACTACTACTACTACTACTACTACTACTACTACTACTACTACTACTACTACTACTACTACTACTACTACTACTACTACTACTACTACTATTACTACTACTACTTCTACTACTACTACTACTACTACTACTACTACTACTACTACTACTACTACTACTACTACTACTACTACTACTACTACTACTACTACTACTACTGCTACTACTACTGTTACCACTATTACTACTATTACCCAGCTAGCCACCTGACTTTGGGCCGATGTCGGAATTTGGTTGCCGGATGTCGGCCTATCGCCGTTGGCTCGAGGTTAAAATGTCCGCCAGCCCAACATCGTCACGACGTCATTTTTGTGATATATTGGCATAAGGTCATTTTCCGACAATGGCCCAACATCATGTCATGAGATGATGTTGGGCCATTGTCGGAAAATGACGTTATGCCAATATATCACAAAAATGACGTCGTGACGATGTTGGGCTGGCGGACATTTTAACCTCGAGCCAACGGCGATATGCCGACATCCGGCAACCAAATTCCGACATCGGCCCAACGTCAGGTGGCTAGCTGGGTACTTCTACTACTAGTTAAATAAAACAGACCTCTATCCTTCAATCTTCTGTCACAATTTTTTCACATTTCTCATTCAACGTTTCCTTGATCCTCTTGTTTTTATTGGTACTGACTCCATAAACTGTCCTTATTCCGTCTAAATGTCCATTGAGCCCTTTCTTGTCGCAGTTATCAGAACCAAAAAACAATTTGTACAATATGATAGTGATTCTACAACATATCAAGTTCTTATATTTTTTTTGAACCGTGATTACATCGATAAATTTCCTTAAACTTACAATAATACAGACCCGAAGCTGGTTTCCGTATAAGAAGTGGGTTAAACTGTTCCCTATATACATGATATACTAGATTTGAAGTCGGGAGTAATAATGAACAAAGCTAATGCCCTATGCAATACATTAACCTGTTCTCTACTAGATTTACAGATCACAGGGAGTTAACACAAGTCATGACCATTATGTATCCGTAGGCAATGAATTCATACCGTGAATACATGGCATTTAAAGGGATAGTACAGTTTTGGTCAACTGTATTTTAGTAACCAAAAGCGGCACCATAACATTGCAAACTAATAGTTATAACTTCACCATGCTCGAACAATTACAAACGGCTATATAAAAAGCTTGTTATAATTCAAAAAGAGCAGTTAAAATACAAAAGAGCGCTTTCTAATAATGCATTGGTTTAAACAAATGTATGCAAAATTGTGCATGTGATGTTTTGTTAAAATAATGATTAAAAAAGAGATCATCAACACATTGTAACAACTTTTTGTGTAAATTTGTGAACAAGTGTTTATAAGCATTTAAATTTTTTCTTAAATCATTGAATAAATGTCGGATCCCACATTTATTCCACTCCGATTGATATGTCAGCTGTTTCTTAATCGATTTTGATTGAATCAAGTTTATTCTGTTATTAAAATTGTATGCTCTTTCAAATTTGACACTCGGAGCAGAGCTTGTGAATTGTGGATCCCTGAAATTAGTAAGTACAACATAAAATTACATTAATAACAATACAAAAAGAATAAAGTTCGACGTTATAAATACGTTGTTACGTCTTTACACACTGATATTAGTAGATTTTATATAAGTGTTACAATGGAGCACGGTACAGGATAGGAAAAGGCACAGAACATACAAAGAGAAGCACAAAAGCTATACAAAGGAAAGGGAACAGGATGATGGGGAAGGACATGGGCCCGGTTGCAGAATGAAATATAATTGATTGTAACTCGGACAATTAGCGCTTTTCAACCAATCAGATTTGCGCATTTAGAACACATGATCTGATTTATAATTAATTGTAATTTACAATCGATTGTATCTCATTCTGCAAAGGGGCCATAAAGTGAATGATCGACATTATTTTGCATGAGTAATATGGAATGTTTGTATGCATGAAACCCACTCCAGGTATCGGTTTTGCTGACCGTAGTTAGATTTGTTAAGAAAATCCTATAATCCTAATCCAATACCCCATTTTAGATTTAATATTTCTATAATACTATTTTACCCCAAACTTGTTGCAAATGGGGTAGACAGAGGTCGCTATCATGTGTCAATACAGGGTGGCCCCCCAAAATGGAACGGGGCACTTCCCAACATATAGTAACAAAATGATTATGTCCATCAGATAGAGTGTCTTTTCCAATGAAACATGATACCAAGAACAGTCATTTTGGTCATGTAGTGTTTGTTTTAGGGTGCTGTGAGTAACACCATGTCAGGTACCCATTTTTGCCAATTGTTTACCAAGTCAGTGCCTGATAAATCGCACTTACTGCCCGTCATACCATCAAACACGCGAGAAATCCACACGCCGTGGTTTATAGTGTGCATTCAGCTGTGTGCTGTTATATATATATATATTTTGGGAAGTGCCCCGTTCCGTTTGTTTGGGCAACCCTGTATAGTGGTGCATCTTTACCCCACTTCACACAAAACCAATACAACATCAAGGACATTGATTGACAATCGACCTCGGGTTGAATTGAAAATGACAAATTAACATTGATAATGCTATCTACATTCTGGGAGACAATTCACCGTGTGAACTAGCGGTGCATTCAACTGTGATTGTTCTTTCGGTAGGACAACGATGACGACACAGGAACAAAACACGCCATATATATAATTCTGTATTATTTCCCACCGTACTGGTAACGCCGAACCGTATCAAAGTTCATAATTCAATGCATACCCAAAAAATATTTTAACAATACCAATTATTATTTACCTTACATGAATTGAGTGCGGTATTGCCATCGAAGCATGCACCATTTGTGAGTCGTTTGTATCATACATCGAGAGGATCGAGGTGCCATGTTTGTTAGATGATTGGTATATAATCTCATGGTTTTACACATGTTATATCGTCATCGACGTTTCAACCTCTTCAGTTTTACTTCAACATTAGACCACATCGTCAATTAAATTTCATATTTTACCGTTTGATTACTTATAAATTTATTCAGTAATCAGAATGGCTGATTTGAAGATATGGTTCATCCTGCTTACAATCATCGCATCGGTCAATGCGGAAGGTAAGTAGGGGGAAAGAATCTTATTTCGAATGATCAGGGACTATTTATTTAGTTAGACTTGAAACATGATTCGTGCTAAACACAGTGTTATCATCGCGATCAAATCGAAGTCTGGTATTTAAAAAAGTGACAAATGTAATTTCCACATATTTAGAGTTTATATTTTGTTTTTCATGCACTTCCCCCAAGAGATCTTGTATAATTTCTGCATTTTAGATATATACATAAATTGATCAACCATAACAGATTTCCAGTATAAACTTGTATAGGATCATAAATGTTTTAATAGTATACTTTTTATTGAGACTTAATAATCTATTCTCCCACCTTTTCCCAAATATTAAAACATCTCAGTAAAGCTACATCAAAGTAAATTATTTTCAACCTCCATTTGTCATATATGTATACAAGTATGCATGTCGTTAACGGTCGGTAGGAAATGGGAACCAGTCAGTATGCAGTCACGTGAACATGAAATAACGGGGAATCCCCGCTTGCATATAGAGACAACAATGAGCAGAACAAATGATGAGCGGTCCGGGTGGCGTCAGTTCGCGCCTAAATGACATTTGTACATGAACGTGTATGGATATTATGAAAGCACATAATATGTTGTATATGTGTAATATGCATAATTGTGTATGAATGTTTATTTAAAGCACATGCGCTGTATGTGTGTATGAACATGAGTGTGTATGGAAGCAGTTTATACTAAAGTCAACTTGTTAAATAGGTAAAGTGTTCATATCATAATATCATATCTTGCCAAATAGCGACTTGAAAAGGGTAAGTTTGCGAGTCAGATATTGTGCCCTACCCAGGGAGCAAAGGGGGTTTTACCGACATGGAATGTTATACAAGGTTTGGGCCCAGAATTGTCTTC
>JBAMJV010012522.1:0-31612 GCA_037951105.1 Echinarachnius parma
TTTATAGTCACTGTCAATCAGTGTATAATCGTTTATTTGCCCTACTTACAGAGACTTCTGATGTGTTCTTGTCCAGTTTTGTTCGTGTTTTGTTTCATCTTCTCTCCTGTTTGTATCTTGATGTCATATGTTTTCTTATCATACGCTCATACGATTTACTATATACTGTTTCATTTGCATTGCTTTCACTTCATTTTAATGACGCCAATACTTACCTTATCTGTATTACTCTTTCGCTTTTATACTTTCAGATCCTGCTCTTTAGCATATTATGTCGACTTTGAATGACCAAATGGCCTTTAATACACTCAATGATGATGACCTTTTTGATTTATTTAGATCCTCGTCAACTGTGAATGAAGTAAATTATGATTCATTGACAAATTTTGATGAAAGTGTTGTGAATCATATTAATTCCTCTGCGGAAGAATTAGAACTTGATTTTAATTTTGATGATCCAGCAAGCTATAATTTTACTAAATATATAACTAATCATCAATTTCATGATATTGTTAAGGATTTTGAAAATGATACGTTTTCTTTACTACATGTGAATATAAGAAGTTTGAATAAGCACTTTGATGATTTAAAATTATTTTTGGATAACCCTACTGAAAATCCCTTTTCTGTAATTGGTCTTACAGAAACTTGGGTAAATCAAGATTTAAATCAACCATATTCTCTTTCTGATTATGATTTTGTGGTAAAAAATAGGCAAAATAGAATTGGTGGTGGTGTGGCCTTATATGTTCATACAAAATATAATTATATTGTTCGAGATGAAATTTCGCTTAGTAATGATTTTATAGAATCTCTTTTTATTGAAATAATTATTCCTAATAGTAAAAATATATTAATTGGCGTTATATATAGACCACCAAATTCTAATGTGAAAGATTTTTTAACGCACTCATCGGATTTATTGCGCTGTCAAATATTTAATAATAATGACTCCTTTATAATGGGAGACTTTAATATTAATTTATTGAAACGAGATCATGATCATAATAATGTGTCCCAGGATTTTCTTGAGATCCTCTTAAGTGCTTCTTTTTTACCTCTCATTTCTAAGCCAACTCGTGTTGTAAGCCCCTCTTCTACTTTAATTGATAATATTTTTTCTAATGTTATACCTCATCCTGAATCTTACATTGTCCTTTCTGATATGACAGATCATTATCCTATTATGACGTATTATACTTTATCACAATCTGTCAAAAGTGGTCCTCGTCCATTAAGACGTAAAGTTAATTGTGAGAATATAGCACGACTTGGTGCTAGCCTTGAAAATATAGATTGGTCTTGTGTTTATGATATTGATGAAGTAAATTGTTCATATGATATGTTTTGTGAAATTTTAAATGGTCAATTAGATATTTGTATGCCAATCCAAAGAGATAAGGGTACTAATTATAAAAAAAATCCTAGACTACCTTGGATTTCCAAGTCTGTATTGCGATCGATAAATAGAAAGAATAACCTTTATTATAAATATAAGTCAGTTGGAACTGAACAATCTAAAATAAAATATACATCGTATAAAAATACTCTGACTAAAATAATTCGTTTGGAAAAGAGAAAATATTTTGTGGATCGCTTAGAATTATATAAGCATGATATGCAAAATACGTGGAAAATTATTAAACAAGCAATGAATATAGTAAAAAATAAATGTGACATAACTAAAATTAATGTTGATAATGAGATTGTTGAAGATCCTAATGTTATACCTAATATTTTTAATACATACTTTTCTTCTGTTGGGGACAATTTAGCTAGAGATATTCCGCCGACTGATAAACACTTTGTTGATTTTTTAGGCCCCGCAAATCCAAATTCAATATTTTTTACTCCTATACATAAATTTGAGATATTAGATATTGTTTCTAATTTAAATGATAAGAAAAGTTCTGGTTGCGATGGTATAAATAATTGTATTTTAAAAGGCATTATTCCTTACATAGTAGATCCATTAGTTCATATTTTTAATTTGTCCTTGTTAAATGGTGAAGTCCCTGACACAATGAAAATAGCTAAAGTTATTCCCTTATTCAAAAAGGGTGATAAGTTAGACATTACAAATTATCGTCCAATTTCTTTATTACCTTCTATTTCTAAGATACTAGAAAAAATTATATGCATTCGATTAGTTTCTTTTTTAAAAAATGAAAATATTCTTTCGAACTTTCAGTTTGGTTTTAGAGAAAAGTATAGTACTACCCATGCTTTATTATCTTTTATTGAGAAAGTAGCACATGCTATTGACAAATCTTCCCACATGGTGGGTATTTTTCTAGATTTCTCCAAGGCCTTCGACACAGTTAACCATGATATTTTACTTTATAAACTTTCCCATTACGGTGTGCGTGGTAAGGCCTTGGAGTGGTTCAGGAATTACCTTTCAAATAGACAGCAATATGTATTTGTAAATAATCATAGTTCAGAGTTACGTAATATATCTTGTGGCGTCCCACAAGGAAGCATCTTAGGCCCACTCTTATTTATTTTATATATTAATGATTTTAGTAGGTCATCTGATGTTTTATCGTTTGTTCTTTTTGCCGATGACACTAACTTATTTTTTTCTCACGATAATCCACACACTCTTGCAGAAACAATCAATGTTGAATTAGTTAAGGTATTAAAGTGGATTAGAGCGAATAAATTATCATTAAATTTGCAGAAAACTAAATATATGCTTTTTAGTAAGTCTATACATTCCTTACCCATAGATATTGCTTTTGAAGATTTTGTATTGGAAAATGTTTCTAACATTAAATTTTTAGGGGTTACTGTAGATAATCAACTTTCATGGAAATTTCATATAAATAATATTTGTAAAGTTATTTCTCGCAATATTGGTATTATTAATAGATTAAAATTTCACCTCCCCTTAGCATCCTTACTTATGTTGTATTCATCTTTGATATTACCATACTTAAATTATGGTATTTTGACTTGGGGTAACACCCACGTTACGTTATTAGATAAATTGTTATTATTGCAAAAGAAAGCACTGCGTATTATTTTTAATATGGCCCCACGCTCTCACACAGACTCGCTATTTTTAGATAATAATATATTAAAAATTAAGGACTTATATTTATTTCAACTCGGTCAGTTTATGTATAATTATAATAACAATACTTTACCCGCAATTTTTGATGAAATGTTTTTAAAAAATCAATTAGTTCATAAGTACCCAACACGACATTCGGGAGAATTCCATTTGCCCTTATTAAGAACGTTGTTAGCTCAAAATACATTTATTTATACTGGTCCCAAATTTTGGAATACACTCAGTGATTATATTAAAAATGCAACTTCATTTAATTTGTTTAAGAAAAGGATTAAATTATTATTATTACAATCTTATAAAACTCCTAGTTAGTCAATAAAAGGTCATCATTTATATGCTTGTGTTATTGTTCACTAAAAACTTGCCTTCCATATTCTTTGATTTTTTTTTTTTTGTATTGAGCGCTATTATATCACTTATACTCGTATGCGTGAACAGTTCTGTCTATCCATATCCAACCATCCTTTCTCTTCATGTTACCTCTATGTACATGTTACTTTCACATCTTTTCATTCACTCTTAATCTTATGTATTTGGCATCCTGTGCTATCCTGTGCTATGCACGTTGTATTGTGTTGTGTCGTATTGTTTTGTTCTGCTCGTCGAAGTCTCTGTCGGCCCACATCTTTATTTGTTTTTAGTAATCTTTACTGGAAGCAATTTTCAACTCAAATGTACAATTTATTGTTAATTACAAACAAAATACGTTTTAAAGTATAATTTGATTTTATTATGAATTATGATTTAATTGCTTTATTATTACCCGAGGGGTCCACAATCTACAAGCATTGCTTTTTAGTGGATCCCTCCATTTCCAAATATATTATTTACCATAATTATATTATTGTAGTTTTCATTGTACATCTATTTCAATTTATTTCACACATGTAAACCTTGTATTTTTTGTACAATGCTATGTATTTAAATTTTGTTTGGAAATGAAATAAACTAAACTGAAACTGAAACTGAAACTATTTATTTATTTATTATTGATTTATTTTCCGAAACACAAGTAAAAACAGTAAATACAAAAGATTCGGAGGGATGGCCCATTCAGCGCCGTCTATGCAGACATTGCTGTTCTACCATGGGGTCCCTTAACAACAATATACTAACAATAATTAACAACAATTTACAATAATTAACAGTAAGTATCAATATAAACAAAAATGAATTTCAACAAACTATTAACCATTAACAGCAATCAACAATAGCTAACAATGAATTTCAACAATTATTATGATTACAAGCTACAACTACGAGTGCAGCCTACAGTCTGTACATGAATAAACATTATTTAGGACAATATTTCATAAGCAAGGTGTTTCATTTAGATTTGTTTAAATATAAGATACAAGAATGAACAATAGGTTATAGCCTTAAAAAGGACGACTAATCAAACAAAATAAGTATTAGTGCTATGTGTGACTAATTTGATAGGAGGTTTCCATGTGCTCGGCTTTTTTACGAATATGGTGCCTCGTTTTTTGTCCATCAAGCTATACATGTCTAAAAAGTTATTCAAAGTTAAATATTGTAATATTTACAATTATTGTTCTATATACGAGTGGCGTATTATTATGATTATATACAGCTCATATTTATAAACAAAATAACGTTAGACGTTGCATCTGGGTAAAAACATAATGAACACACAATACAAAATAATGTACACAAATACATCTTTAGCAGCATACTTAGATGTGCATTATTTTTAAAGAATGACTACGTGATTAAGTGATGCAATGGGGTATGATGTAACGTTATAATGCATTTTCATTTACGATTATCATAAATATCGCTGCAAACATAACATAAAGTGTACCCAACAATTATTTGGACACCCTGAAAAATAGGAAACTAACTATAATTTTTCAAAAATGGTCTTATATTTTATTTTGATTTCAACAAAGCAGCATCTAATAAACACATACAATACATTTTAGGCACCTTTTTACCAAAACTTTTCTTCAAAATTTGTTCTAGCATCATTTAAATTAAAGTTATTTTTTCAAGGTGTCCAAATAATTCTTGGTTAAATGAATACGCAGTATGTACCCGACAACCGTGGCGTACCCAGGATGTTTTCAAGGGGGGGGGGGGGGGTATTCTGTAAAATTTTCGAAGCCGAGACCAAGTACCTTCAAAATTGTCGAGACCGAACCCCTCTCAGTGGGGGGGGGGGGGGGGGGGGGGGAGCGAGTTTGGAACACACAGCTATTTCTACGGCATGCCGTGTGGCGAGAATGTCTCATTGTTCAGAGGATGGCTGGAGACGAAAAAGTAGCAAATTTAGGAAACGACATTGCCTCAGAAATATGGCCCTAGGATCCAAACGCCTTACACCAAATCAATGTTCATGGTATCATTTTGTTGGAAAAAGAATGTTCTACCCAATCAAACAAAAAACAATGATATTTGGTCGATGGTGTTTATGAAATTAACGATCGTAGGTGTTGCATCCTTTCTGGGCCACCCTGTATAAACACCCAAGGTTGTAGAATATTATATATACGGAATGCGAGCGAAGCGAGCTGGAAAATTTTAGCAATTTAACATCTGAAATTGCCATTTGTTTCAATATACTATATTCGTGTTATGTTATTGCGTTTTGAAGGGTAATATATAAACACCCGAGGTTGTAGAATATCATATATAACGAATGCGAGCGAAGCGAGCCTGAACATTTTAGCAATTTAACATCGGAAATTGCCATTTGTTTCAATATTATCTCGTGGAAATTGTTTGAAGCCGAGACCAAGAAATGTCAACATTTTCGAGCCCGAGACCGGGTTTCTTCGCAAATTTTCTTCGCAAAAATTTGAAAAAGGGGGGGGGGGGGTTCAAACCCCCCCAGAACAGCCATTTTGGGGCCAAAGGGGTGGGGGGGGGGGGGTTGAACCCCCCCCCCCCCCAACCCCAACCCCCCCGGGTACGCCTATGCCCGACAATATCACATATTATGACTTGTGGAAGCTTAGTCTCCTTAATCATC
The DNA here is from genome assembly GCA_037951105.1 of Echinarachnius parma. Classification (NCBI taxonomy): domain Eukaryota; kingdom Metazoa; phylum Echinodermata; class Echinoidea; order Clypeasteroida; family Echinarachniidae; genus Echinarachnius; species Echinarachnius parma. Next base: position 6,075 of record JBAMJV010012522.1, read on the forward strand.
TAGGATAAAATCTCAATTTTAACTTGAAAAGAATCTTCACCCCACTTGGTCAAATTCAACCTAAATTACTTGGAACTTTCAAAATTATGCCGTGTTGTTTGGCTTTAAAGGGCCGGTCATACTTGCGGTAATGGACGTAGTTGAACGTAGTGGTGGCTAACGTTGTTGATCGTAGTTGAACGAAGTTGAAGGTAGTTGAACGTACTAGCATCCGTATCGTACCGTAGTTGTCTGTGATGCTAACTTGGTATTAACTCGGGGGAGCCGTGATCTTCGATTTAATTTTTGAACATGTTCAAAAGAGCGGTACGTTAAAGGCATCCGTAGTAATAACGTACTAAACCGAAGTTTAACGCAGTCTAACGAAGTCTGGCGTAGTCTAACGTACTTCGTTACGTACTTAAATGTACTCTAGCGTACTCTAACGTACTTTACCGTGCACAAAACCAGCATCGACAGTCTTGATCCAGACATGTTTAATGATAAAAAATAAGACAAATTTCACAGACCTGCTATGTTTGAAAAACAAGCGCAATGGCCGTACCACACCACCGGTTGGCTGTTATACTCCGTGCGGAGTTGCTCTTTACCGTAGTTTGACGTTCTTTAGCGTAGTCCAGCGTAGTGGCTACCGCAGTCTCTCGTACTCAAGCGTAGTCAGACGTACCACTCCGTACCTGTCCGTGAGCAAGCTGTACCCACATTAGCGTAGTCTAGCGTAGTTTAATGTACTTAAACGTACTTATCCGTACCCTTCCGTGGCCAACCACCGTACCTTAACGTAATTCAACGTAGTTCCACGTTGTTCAACTTAGTTTAACCTAGTGTAACGTACTTACACCACGTCTGACCCACATTAAATTACCCTACGGATCACTACGTCCACTACCGTAAGTATGACCGGCCCTTTATACTGTACAGTATCAGTATAATGAAACTGTATTGATTTGTCAAATGTCTCCCTAACTCCACGTATAAAGCTATTTATGATGGAATGAAAATATTTTCAGGAACGCTATTTTGCAAAGAGTATACCTAAAACCGATGTTGTTATATCATTACCATGTAAGGGGCACAGCGGCTTTATTGTATTACACAATCTACTTTGCTGATGTATCTGTTTCAACATTCATTACAACCATATTATACGTTATTTCAAATTGATCAGTCATGAGCTGCTGCTGCTGTCTACAATACGGAATTATTTTATTAAATGTAATCACAAAATATTTATTGTTAACGCCATAACAAAACAAATGTACATTGATTAAAACCATGTTCATTTTGATGCAACAGAGTAGATAAAAACATCATATGGGCCGCGACACGAGAAAAGGGCCCTTAGAGCTGCTGAGTCAACACGGAAGTCGTGCTATAATGTACAATTTGGGGCAAAGCAGATTTGTTCAATTACCGATTAGGACACTTTGGAGTGGAATTTTGGAAAACTTTTTGAATATCCAAAAACTTTAGGCTTTGTACTTTGATTTGGTGGTGAAAACTTATTTTTTGTATTTTATGCCCTAAGGGCCCTTTTCTCCCGTGGCGGCCCATATAATCTTACACAATAACGTTGCGCTCCACATAATTTATAGCTAGAGCCTTTTGGAGTGTTATTCCAGTATACAAACAATAATAATAAGAAGAAGATGAAACAATTTAATTTCCCCGGGCATTTCATTAAAGAGAGTTTAACATAATGTTTCCTAGAACCAGAGGGTGTTGCATTTTGAAATAGATGAAGAACACATACGAAACCGAATCAGACCATAAATGACAATCTCAATCTATAGAACAATCATGTTAACAATACATAAAGTCAACAAGTGTTACATCCTTTGGATTAAATTCCTTACATTAATGACAACTAAACCGATCCCATCTTTTTAGCAAAGGGTGGATTAAAATACCTTTTAAATGATGAGATCGACAAATGATTTGACAAATGATTTGGCAACATACAGCAGCTGCTGACGTAGATTTGAAAGGAGAGTAGTCCCGCATGTGCTTGATCTTCTTAAAATGGAGAACCCTATAATTATACTGTGATATAAGTGTGTTTGCGCATGAAACCGGACATGTGTTTCACAAAGATTCTTAGTTGAACTTAAAGGAATAGTTGAGTTTTGGTAAAGAGAGTACAGTTTTGGTCAAACTTAATTTTAGTAACTAAAACCTACACCATTACATTACAAGCTACTAGTTATAACTCCACCATGCTTGAAAGGAATGCAAACTTACAAATGACTAAGTGAAAAGCCTGTTATCATAAAAAAGAGCCGTTCAAATTCAAGAGGGCGCTCTATAAAAAAACTCATTGGTTTTAGCCATTTTTTCATACAAAATTGTGCATTTAATGTTTTGTAAAAATAATGATTCAATAGAGATATCATCAACCAGGTGGAGGTGTTGTGGCACGATCGGATAGGCGCTAGACTGCCAAGCACGGGAGCCGGTTTCGAACCCAGATCGATGCCGCTAGTGTCCTTCAGCAAGGCACTTTATCCACATTGCTGCTCCCCGCCCAGGTGCAATATGGGTACTTGGTATGCATGAGGGTGTGAAAAGCATGAGTGCACTGTAAAGTAGCACCTGCTGGAATGCTCCCCAGGGAGTTGAGAAAGTGCACAATATAGTGCGGAAGTGTATTAAATGGTCGAGTTGTACATAGTAATATTAGATGCAGGTCCCTCTGGGAGAACAGAGCAAAAAAAACACTGAAGAGAATAACCTGGATAAAGAATGACTACAAAAAACAAAAACAAAACAAAACAAAAATTTAAACAAAAAATATTGCGCATGTGATGTTTTGTTGAAATAGTGATTAGATACAAAGATAATCAACAACTATTTAAAAACCTCTTTTTCACATTTTTGAAAGGTGGAAGCATTAAAAAAAAATTTAACGGCTGGTTCTAAATTATTAAATACTTGTGGGGGCCCCACAATTATTACAAATTGCTATGTTTATGGATATTTCAGCCATTTCTGAACCGATTTTGAAGAAATAAAGTTTATTCTGTCACTAAAATATTATGCTCTTTCAAATGTTACACTCAGATTTCATTATCTCACAACAAATTATTTTGTATAGCGCCCTCTATACCAACACTAAACTATCCCTTTAAATTCTAAGTTGGACATAAACAAATGGAAAGCTATTAGTTTCTATGTAAAAGAAATGCAATATTTTCTATTCAAGTATAACAATTTGGTTTGGAAGCGTAACAGAGTTTGCTATTATCAAGGATATGTTATATTCTTGATGTCAAACTTAATTGAAAGTTTCACATATGAGCTTTTTTCTCTTTACTGTTTTGTTTGTATTCCAATGCTATACAATGCTAAGTCCAACTTGAATTTAAGTTCAACTTAAAATCTTTGTGAAACACCCTGGGTCTATATTTCATACACAACCGTTATGTTTTAATGGAAATGTAACTAATTACAGCTACAGCCACAGTTGCTGCTCAACCGTCATAATCTCAACAGCGAGCTCGTAGAAACCCTTTTCCAGGAGCTTGTCATTGAAGTCCCTGAATTTCCTGGAGGCCAGCTCCCGATCGCCCATGTTCTTGCGATTCTCCCATCGCTGTTCGATCCACCTGCTGAGCTGCGCGCTGACGTTGTCCCTCTTGGATGCCCGGTCTCCCGGCATCTCGTCCCCCTCCACAATCTCCATCAGGTTCATTAGACCCGCGCCGTCAAGCCGGTTCACTATACCTTCCACAAACTCACCGTTCAGTTCCAATTTGGCAAACGCACCTGATGGATACAATTTTGTATTGATTAACAGCGATCAATCAAACAACCAGAAAAAACACTATAATTATTGTCGAATGTCTTTCTCTTTTTTTTTCACTGAAATTAACAACAAATTAAAACAGTAATATCATAAAGAATAAACTGTCATCACACATTTAAATAACAAACATTAATGTATTGACCGATTCATATCTTCAAAAATATTACCTTAATTTGAAAGAAAATTAACCATGTCACTTTGGTTTTACGAACCTTTGAAGATGAGGTGTGCGCGTTCTACTCGGTCCGCGTCATCCTGAAAGCCATCGGCTATGGTGGCTCTGTAGTGGAACGGGACGGGTCGGATCTTGCGTTGCCAATATCCTAGCAACCTAAGGGAGGACTCTCCAAACTCCCCGACCTCTTCATCAGTCAGCTGGAGCACGGTGTTGCGGTATGCCTTCTCGGGTCTCGCGTTATCCCCGGACACACCATTAACTTTTCCCGAATATTCCGCCACTCCCTGGTTTCCCTTTCTCTTGACATCGGGGTTGGAAGGCGGACCTTTGGCCAGGAGTAGGTCGTCTGAGATGCGGCAAAGTTCCCCTAGTGAGATCTCATAACCTTTTGTAGCCGAGAATATAGAACAACATAGTATAATTTCCTACTCTTCACGCACGTCTTAACTATCGATCAAAACAATCATGTAGGCATAACAACGATCATCAACACTATTAACCCATTGTATACGGAATGTGGGTGAGGGGAAACCGATGCTAAAATCGTTGTTATTGTTACTGAAACGCCCTACAGATGGGTGTTCTATTAATCCTATGGTGGATTACAAAAGCAAGTAGGGAACAGGTTCAGTATATAAATCGAAAATATTATTATTATTATTAAGTGAGATTCGACAAACAGCAAAACCATATCATGAATCAGGAGGAAAATCCCCTTCTGAAAAAAAAAAAATATATATATATATGGTCATATTCAATCATTATAATATAATTATACAATACACTTACTATACAGGAAGCTCTTGGCCACGTTGAGGCATCCGCATCGCACGAGTTTAGCGCAGAAATCCTCCCGTTCATCATCCGGCGAGTCCATCTGGTCAAACAGCTTAAAGATAACACCAATGGTGCCCTTGTCCAGGTGAGATGGGTGGAATGCCTTCCGGTAGGACGCGAGTTTCCGCTCATCGATTCCCATTGCCTGCGCGACAGGGAGTATATCCCTCATCAGGATGTCACGAGCTACGTCAAGGATCTCCGCCTTGTACACGTGGGGTCCCTTGCGTTGTGGCAGAAGACCTAGGGAAACGAAACAGTGGGTAACCAATTTAACATCTAAAGTGCAAACACCATGATTATGTTGACATAAAACGTTTTATTGGTCTACGCTCATTTGGTTTACACATATATGCCTCATTTAGTGTATTGCATGATTCCAGTGGTGCTTGTCCAGAAGAAAGGGATGAAAGGATTTCCGGTAGGACGCGAGCCTGTGGGCATCGATCCCCAGAGCTATATCCCTCATTTAGATGTTATGAGCTACGTCAAGGATCTCTACCATTTGCACATGGGGCCCCTGCGGAAGAAAGCCTGGGGAAATGATAGTATGGTTACAACCAATCAATACGTTCGCCACAACTTATCTTTGGTGTAAAATTCGATACTCCACCAAATCCTTTCACGCTTTAATATAAATGAATACGAACAATATGAGATTACTCGGCTTGCTCGGAACGAAATCCATGAAATACACACGAACTATTACTTCAAAACAGCCATGCTTACTATGTATATCCATTTGGTGCAAGTTTCCCACGAGGATGTTGTGTGCCCTCTTACACTGACCGTCATCTTTCAGACCATTCCGCCATTCCTTGAGATCCGCAAGCAGGTTTTCCGCACGTTTCTGTCCCTTCCCATGCTTATGTTTCATGTCCGTCTCAGCCGTTAGTTTCTCACAGTACGTTGGGCAAGGAGTGTACTTATTGAGCAGTTTCAAATCAGCGTCAGTGAGTATGGCAACTGGTGAAAAAAAATAGATATCAACATTATTATCTTTTCATTAGGTTAATAATCCATGTTGAGTTTGTACACTACATTAATATGTCATAAGTCTTAATCATTGTAGATATGCACACTATTAAAACATATTTGGTGCAAAACAATGGTTCATCTTAAATATAAACATGATACAGGCAATAAGTTTGTCTTGCTTAATGCTCAGAAAATGCAACTTAAGATATCATGTAAGCGAGTCAACACAGGATATAACGTGTGTAATATTTGTTTAATATTACTAATCTTGTGTAACTTTAAAATGTATAAATACGCACTACTGCCAAGAGGATCCTCCACAGGGAACAACGTGGCCCACTGCATGTAACCAGGCATCTGATCGGACGATCCATCGCGCCAGTCCCGAAGTCTTTGATACAGGTCACTATTACTGTCAGCATCCTTTGAGGGCGCTACACCAATATTCTGAAGCAACTGCTCCGCCATTACAGGGATCATGTGCTCTGTCAGCTCTCGTAGCTCCTCGTCCGTTACTCGGATGTCTAATGAAAAGTAAAACAATAAAGGTAACGTTTATCTGAATTAAATGCAGTATGCACCCGCTTAGCAAAATACTTAAACGATGATGTATTTGATTTTGGACGCTGCGGCTATTTCAAATCAAACACTCCTAGCATTTCCTCCCGTCCAATTGACATGGTTGATATCTGTTTGTTTACGGTCTTGTATTCCCTCTGACCCTCTCTTGTAGCATGTCTTCACTCATCCCATGAAGTCAATCTACTTTGCTCATTCCCTCCCTCCTGGGCGAGGTATGTCCGTCCCACGTCCTTGCTGCATCCCTGACCATCCCTGGCCTGCTGCAGCATACCTTCACACTAAGCCTAACACTCACCCTCACCCAGTGGCGTACCCAGGATTTTTTCAAAGGGGGGGGGGGGGGTATTTCGTCAGATAAATTTATGTTAGCGGTGGGAAGGGGGGGGGGGTGGGGGGTAGTCGTAGACAATTTTCGAAAGAGGATACCAAGTACCTTCACAATTTTCGAGACCGAGACCAGGTCCGGTCCAAAATTTTGAGGCCGAGACCAAGACCCATTGGATGAGAATCCTGTAAGCGGGGGGAGGGGGGGGGGGGGGGGGGTAGTCGTATACAATTTTCGAAGCCGAGACCAAGAATTTCCGACATTTTCGAGACCGAAACCAGGTTCTTTGCACTTTTCGAGGCCGAGACCATCGATAATGACGGTCGAGACCACTAAAATGTAGTCTCGAGACCAGTACAAATTTTAAAAGGGGGGGGGGGGGGGTTCAAATCACCCAAAACAGTCATTTTTGGGTCAAAGGGGGGGGGGGGGGGTTGAACCCCTAACCCCCCCCCCCCCCCTCTCGGTACGCCTATGCCCTCACCCAATTCTCTAAGTCAACGTGGGGGGGGGGGGGGGGGTCGTGGGGGGGGGGGGGGGGTAGTCGTATACAATTTTCGAAGCCGAGACCAAAAATGTCCGACATTTTTGAGACCGAAACCAGGTTCTTTGCACTTTTCGAGGCCGAGACCAGCGATAATGACGGTCGAGACCACTAAAATGTAGTCTCGAGACCAGTACAAATTTTAAATGGGGGGTTCAAATCACCCAAAACAGTAATGTTTGGGTCAAAGGGGGGGGGGGGGGGGTTTGAACCCCTAACCCCCCCCCCCCCCCCCCCCTGGGTACGCCTATGTCCTCACCCAATTCTCTAAGTCAACGTAACTTGTTCATTCTCTTCTTCTCGGCCAATGTCTGTCCGCCCGACGTCCTTTGCTGCCTCCCTGATCCGTTCCAGCATTATGTCGTCATTCAGAGCCCGGATTTACATGACAGCATCCTACCTTGTCATTCCCCTACCCTCCTGACCGAGGTCTGTCCCTCCGACGACCTAGTTGTGCTGCCTGCCTGATCCTAATCTCTATGTCTTCAAGCACCCCCGGGTCGTACATGAAGTCAACCTCCCTTGTTCATTACCTTCCTCCTGACTGAGGTATGTCCTCTGACATCCTAGCTGTGCTGCCTCCCTAATTCAAACCCTAACCCTTGTCGACCATGACATCAACCTACCTTGTTCATCACCTCCTTGATGGCCAACGTCTGTTCGTCCGATGCCCTTTGCTGCCTCCCTGACCTTCTCCTGTAGCATGTCTTCACTCAGCGCCTGGCTGTACATGAAGTCAATCAGCATCTGCCTGGTGTCAAACAACACTTTGTTGTTCTCCACCACCAACTGTTCCACCGACCCGAGCTGTTCCATCGCCACGTTGTTCAGGCGTCTCACGTGTCGTCCAGTGAGCTCTAGGACTATCTCAGTGACCGTGTCCTTCTTGACCCGCGCCGGCTTCTTGGGAGGTACTGGTGACCAAATGAACAAGTTGAGTTACTATACCATATCATAAGACAATAATATCGCAATCTTTGAATTTTTTCTTGCAGAAGTGGACAGGATCTAACGGAAAAATATGTCTGCTGCTTTGCCCTGTCATGTTCAAACGACTTTATTGATTTGTGTCCTTAATTCGCCAACAAATTTCGCGGCCGAGGCCCCGGGGCCATTGGTTAAGATGATCGAGACCGATACAAAGTGGAATCAAAACCGGTAAAAAGTGGACCCGAGACCTTTCTGAATTTAGGGGAAGGATGGGGTTACGTACGCAGCCATCCCCCCCCCCCCCTCCTCTGGCTACGGGCCTGTCTGTCACAATGACTGCAAGCATGTGAATTACCCCATTATTAAATATATCGTAGCAAAATAAGCCAAAGGCTCACCAATATAATATTTATATAGCGCAAATTACAAAAAGCTAGTCTAAGCGCTTACATAAAAATGTAGAAAACAAACATTTTAGGACAGTGGCGTAGCTTCGGGGGGGGGGGGGGGGGCACGGGGGGCCTGTGCCCCCCACTAATTTTGAAAAAAAACAATAGAAAACATAAGGGGCCATTTTTTTGAAAAAAACAAAGAAATACATAAGGTGTGCCCCCCCAATAATTTTGCGTGCCCCCCCCCCCCCCCCCCCCCCCCCAATCAGTCCGACCACGCTACGCCACTGTTTTAGGATATTGTGACCCGTCCTACGTAGAAGAACCAGAAGTCGACAAAGTTGATTTTCTGGATTTGTATTTAGTTCGATTCAGCAATATCTAAGCTTTAATATGATATAAAGTTTGTCTCATAATGATTCTGCAACGCGGAGTTATTGGCGCTTTTCTAAGGCAAATATTGAACGGTCTGGAAATAAGATGCCGAGAAAATAGCTCAAGAAACTTTACATCCATTTCGAAAGTGAAATTAGCGTTTTAAGCAGGCCATAAATGAACCGATTGCATGAATAGAATGTCGTAGCAACCTTTATTCAATTTTCTTGAAAACTTGCATATCAGTAAATATGTATGATATACACCTTCCCTCCAGAAACTGTTGAATATTATCCATGCATTGTAGAGATATGAACAGATTTAATTACAATTTAAGTGGGTTTGGAACGATAAACTGTACACATCGAGCACATGATACAATAGCGAGCACTTTCAGGTAACAAAAGGGATTCCGCTCTGGCTCTGTTTATTGTTCGATTAATCGGTATTGACTGGCAGTTTGATTTTAGGAATGCAAACTTGCGTCTGGTGCGTAATGTAAAAACTATTACAAAGAACAGTATGTTGATACGTGAAAAGTAAAACGGGGTATCGAAGCTAGACATTTTGGAGGGGGAGGCCCCAGGTACCAAAGGGGGAGGGGGGGGGGGGATCCGTTGGTACCAAAGGGGGAGGGGGGGGGGGATCCGTTGGTACAGGGTTTGTTTTCGTTCTTTTGGCGGGGATGCCCGGGGATGTCCCTTAGCAAATTTTTAAACAGGTGTCTAAGTAACGGAGGCGAGCCTCGGTCAACTTCAAAATGAGGGTATATAAAAGAGTGGGATTGTGCTTTAGCCAACTTAAAACAAGCTCTAAATAGCGTTTTTTAATTTTTTTTGGGTGATGTGTGGGTGGGGGGGGGGGGGGGGGTATGCCTTATTATAAAATTATTATGAACTACTTAAATATTTAGTACGACAAATTAATTCTACTAATTAATTCTTTAATCTATATAATACTCACACTCAACCAGTGGTGTACATAGTGTATGAGGTTGGAGGGGGGGGGGGGGGGGGGTGGGTGTGCAGTTAATTGGATAGGACTTGGGTCGTATTGTCATAAACATACTTTTTCAAACTCAATAGGGCCACTATACAATGGAGGCCATTTGGATTACTAATCTCCGTGCAAGCGACCGCGCAGTCAATAGGGATTAAAGAATCTCGATGTGCGCTGGCCGTTCTTGACGGCTACCGAGATTCCAACTTAGCACAAAGGGGTTGTTAAGAGGCGGAGCTTAATATCGATCGCTTTTAGTGGCAAATAATTTTGGAACGCAAACTTTTCAAACCTGCAAAAAACATGCTTCAAAACTCTGCTTAATTTTTACCTTTCCACTGGATATTTTTACTGGATATTTTGCGTACCGGTAGAACAGATATCAGGGAAATGCATGAGGCAATAATATTTTTTTTCACCTTTTCATGCAATTTCAAATCAATCGTGATTTCTGAGGTTCGACATCTTGCGACTTCTGGCTCCCCTGCGGATGGCGAGGCACAATTATGTACATACTTGAATATAAACAAACATTAACGATCACTAAATGCTAACTTAAACAAGTGAGTCGTTTGTAATTTTCTATACCTTTCGAGCATGGTGGAGTTATAACTATTAGTTTGTAGTGTTATTGTGCATGTTTTGGTTACTAAAGCTCAGCCTTACCAAAACTGTACTACCCCTTTAATGAAAAAGATCGTACCTTCAACATTTACAGTAGTGATGAACGGTGCTGATTCTGGAAAAAATGGTATTAAAAATAAATTATGAACAAAACGTATGTGTACGAATCATTTATAAAATATGCTTAAATTGTAGTTATCATAATCAATTACAATTTAAGACCACATTAAAAAGGGACAAGATCATTATCCCATTGTCGCATTTAAAAGGTCTAAAAGAACATCTACACTTCCGTTAATCTTTTAAATTATATAATTCAGAATTAGTTCAATCATCCTTGGTAATTCACGAGATTAGTTGTCATTATCTGTTACGCCGGCTCCCTGGTAAGAACCATATGCGTAGGAGGCGGGGGCTGGGGGCTGCATCCCCCCCCCCCCCCTGGTGTTTTAAAAACGGTCATTTTCGGGCTTATTCATCTCTTATTCGGACAAACTGTTTTTCCACAAATCATTCTGAGCAAATCATTTTCTTTTAAATAACTTACACTAAAATATGGACCCATGACAAAATCAATAAGCGTTATTGTTCTTGTTGTTTTTTATTTCTTTACTATATTTTACAGGATATATTTTATATTTCAAAGATTAAAACGCAAACCTGTAGTGGGCTTGTTTATGTGCACATGTGTTAATACTGTAGTTGCAAAGAATAGTCTCAAATCACGTATTACAAAAGTACAAAGCGGGAATGATCGTGATTATTGTGCCATATGGCTGGCCTACCTGCTGGTCCCACCTCCACGTCTCGTCCATGATGAGGTAGTGTGCGAACTGTGTAGCAAGGAAATAGATATTCATCTTAATATTTCCATTTTTATCTTCAATTATATGCATATTATTACATACATAATATATCTCATTGTATTATCTTGGTAATATGGGTGTATATAAGTCAGTAAAACAATTCAACTTATAACAGTTCGTGGTCATGATGGACCTGAATGCAGATTAACAAAATAAGCACAATAAGTATAAGTTAAGACTAATTTTCTATTTAATAGATACCCAAGCATTCGCATTGAAGCACAACACACCTGATATGTGTACAATTTCGTTGGGTGCGGTGATGTTGCATAATTAACACGCTACATTGTATGTTTTATGTAATTAATAAATAAGGTGAGAAAAGCTAAACCTTTTACAAAATGTAAAAGTTTTGTGCTATTCAGTGAGTGTGTGACAATTTTGCAGAGTACAACAGCAACAAACAAAATATTCTTACTGTTCAGTTTCTTCAGTGCTGCTTCAGATTTGTCTGCATGGAATTCGAAAATAAAAATTAAAAATTAAACAGATTAAAAATATTCCATTTGTCTTGTTGTTGTCATTTAGATTCACAAATGCATGATTTGCATTTCACGGCCTTAATTAATACGTTACGCTCATCACAACTTAATATACAACTTAATATAAAATATATCTTTGTATTACCGGTGATCGATTATACTATGACAGGAATTTCGAGTGGCCCATTGTCCTGACGTAGAACTAGAGGAATCTATTGAATAATGAAAAGGAACTAAATATCTCCGGTGGCACATGACTACCATTAATGGGCTAGGGAAATGTGACTGATTTGTCTTGCTGAAGAAAAACACGATGGGCACATTTTTGGTTCAAACCCGGGACCTCACGAACGCACGCGCTCTATCAATCTCGCCACACCACGTCTAATAACACGTATTCTATACTTTTTCCATTATTAATCCGTCAGAAAGTTAATTTCCTTTCTATGTCCCTTCAAGAATTAAACGTGACTGAATAAAAAAAAAAAAAAAAAAAAGAGACGTAATTAGGTTGAACATGATTGGTTTTGCTGAGCGTTGATAACTGCCAATATGTTGGGAAATATAAATAGTCCTGGGATAATGGGAGGGTGGTAATTAAAGGGATATGGGAGGGTTGGAAATAAAGCTATGAACGTTCAACCGAGAATGAACGAGGTATTCATACTACAAAACCAACACAATGCACTTGAAAGAGCGTTACATAACTAATTTAAATAATCGATGTAGCGTAAATTTCATTCGATAACGAAAAAAAAATAGCACCCCACCCGTATCACTTCTAAGTAATGTACTAACCCGTGGAAGGTTTCCGTCTGAATGACCTTTGGAAAGAACTTCGAAATCCTGTTTAATAAAAGACAAAAACATTGAAATTAAACTTCGGATCAAATGGTAATCAAAGAAGACGGCTCATGAATCTTGATACTTGATGCGATAACCCCTTTGGCAGCTAACACAGGAAGCTATACTGGGATGAAGTCTTGTGTGCCATACGGAGGTGCCATGGTGTATAAACACAATTTCCTTCGTATTTACAATAATATAGGGAGTGAATGGTGCAAGTAAAAACATGGGTCCATTTTAAAGTAGATGTGACCCAGGGGGAGGCTGCATTGTTCTGATGACTGGTAATGCAGCCTCTCTAAATGCAGCCAGGCCGTTGATGTGGACCACTGGTTGTGGCAGTTGGTTCCAGATACGTATGGTTGTTGGAAAGATGGAGTATTTGTATGAATCTATTGTAGCTTTTGGTACTGCATACTTCAGGTCATGGTCATGTCTTCGATGATAATTGGCTCGACTGGAGGGAATGGTATCCTGACAAGTTGGTTGTGTATCTTATAGAAAATAGTACACTGATTGAGAAGTCGGCGGTTGTGTAGGCTGTCCCATCCAAGTGTAGATACCAGGACTGAATATGTTGATTTTCTTCTGTAGTCGCAGAGGGCAAAGCGAGCCGCTGATTTCTGTATTTGCTCAAGTGCATTTACAACTGTGACTGTGTGAGGGTTCCATGCCCCAGAATCATACTCTAGTTGAGGTCGAACTAGTGCAGTATACGCCCTGGTCTTCACTTCCTTGGATCAAGGTGATAAGTTTCTGCGGATAAGTCCTAGGGTAAGACTTGCTCTATGCCTGACTGCCTGTCAGATTATTCCATCGAAGAATAGCAGTTACTGTAACACCCAAGTACTTGTATTCTGTGACCCTTGGTATTGTACCGTTGTTGAGTTTGTATTAACATATAGCAGGAGAACGTTTTCGTGTGAGTGAAAGGACTGCACATTTCTTAATGTTAAAGTTCATCAGCCAGTCAGTGGACTATGTGGATAGCTGTTGGAGGACTTGCTGGAGTATGTGGTAGTCAGCATCAGTCCTTATTTCTCGGTAAACAGCACAGTCATCAGCAAATAGCCGAATGGTTGATTTAATTCGGTCTTGAATGTCATTTATAAACAGCACGAAGAGAGTGGGGCCAATCACAGAGCATTGATGAACTCCTGATGTTACATTTTCCCAGGAGGAGTGGGTTCCATCAACAGCAACTGCTTGTTCTCGCTCTGTGAGAAATGACATTATCCAAGTCAAGGAGTCACCTGTAACCCCATAGTACTGGAGTTTAGTGCATAAGCGTTGGTGGGGCACTCTTTTGAATGCCTTCTTGAAATCTAAGAAGATGGCATCAACCCGGCTGTGGTTTTGAAGGACTGCAGCCCAGTCATGTATTGCTGGTGTAAGTTGGGTGGTTGTTGAGAGTCCTTAGCGGAAGCCATGCTGGGTGTCTGCAAGTATGTTGTTTGCTGCCAGATGTTTAGATATGTGGCTTAGCATGATGTGTTCCATTACCTTACAGCATATGCAGATAAGTGAGTTGGCCTGTAATTTGATGGCTCGCACTTGTCACCAGATTTGGGGATTGGAGTGACTAATGCCCGTCTCCACTGAGATGGAACAACACCAGAGTTGTAGCTTTGTTGGAATATGAGAGACAGAGCAGGAGCAATCTCATGAGCAATCAGCTTTAACCCTAAAAAGACTGGGCTATTTTGAACCTTTAAAAAACGGGGGGGGGGGGGGGCCTAAAAGGGCCCCCCTAAGATCTCGGCAACCGAAACGCCGATCGACTCCAAATTTGGCATGATGATAGATGTCCATGAGATCTACAATATTGCATAGTTACAAACAAAAAATTAATTCGAATATGCTAATTAGAGCTAATTAATTATGCAAAATTTGTATTTTTGTGTGTATGTTATTGTTTTTTATGTTGTCAATAGAACTAGGAGAAGTAATGCAACTTCCAATCTATTCATAAGTGTTGACATATGTAAGATAACAACAGGATAATCATGAAAATTTATTTAGTTTTACCGTTTCTATGTTTTTTCTTTGTTTGTAATTGTTTTTCTTTGCTTTTCTTTGTATTATTCTTTATATAATGTATTGTTTTATGTAAATGAGAATGCAATAAGTATTATTCACCATGCCAAATGGGAATACTAACAGTATATGTGAAAAGATGGATATAAAACAGCAGCATAAAAGGTGCATCTAAAAACTCTGTATGTTATATATGGAAAAATTTACCCCCCCAAAAAAAATTCAGTGACGCGCGATCGCAAAATGTTACATAACACCTGGACCGTTGACCCGGTGTGCGCAAATTTGGTATCAAAAGATGCGCAAGACTCTAAGGATAAAAGTCATGAAGTCGGAGCGTAGAATATTTAAACATTGCGAAGTTATCGCGAAATTAGAGAAGGGGGGGGGGGCTAAATCAGCCCCCCAGTCTTTTTAGGGTTAACAGCTTGGCTGGGATTTCATCTCGACCTCAGGCCTTTGCTGGGTTTATCTGAAGGAGCTGCTTTTCTACATCCGTTCTATGGATGTGCAGATGTCCAAGGTTTGCATGGGGAGAAAGTCCTTTGTGTGGTGGTTGTGAGTTCCCATGAGTGCACATAGTTTGGAAGTAGTTGTTTAGTGTGTCAGCCTTGTCGCCGTGTAGTACACAACTTGGTTGCTGTACCATGTGTACGGAGCGAAGGAATGCCAATATTTTCAGAACGGCATGTTTTTATATTTGACCAACAAGATTTGGGGTTGTCAACAAGATTTGCACCGATGATGTTATTAACATAGTCATAATGCGCTTTATGAACAGTCTTTGCTTCTTGGTTTCTATATTGTCGATAGACTTCCCATGCAGCTGAACTTGACTGGTGGCGAGCCTTCTTGAAAAGCCTGTCTCGTTTCCTCATTTGTCGCTTGATGGAAGTAAAGATCCAAAGAAGGTGTCTCCGACCCTTGGTTATCTTTGATGGAACGAGGTCAGCTAAACATCTACTTAGGAAGTTTGCGATAGAGCTCCAATTTGACTCCGCAAACACCTTCTCAGGTTCAGATACAAGAAAGTCTCTAGAAAAATTTTAGACAGCCTTTTTCAGTCATTTCGGATCAGCCTTATTAAACTAGTAAATCTTCCTCGGTGGTTTAGTTTGAACTTTGGGGTATGCAGCAAGACTGAATGTAAAAATGTTGTGATCCGATATTCCAGGATGGACGGTTACATTATCCACAAGGGCTGGGTTTGATGTGACGATAAGGTCAAGGATATTTCCTGATGCAGGTCTGGTGATATCTCTGATCGTCTGGAACAAGGAATTTTGAAATAGAATGTCAAGTAATTTCTGGTGAGAGGCTGCACTTGCTGGATTTGTTGTGGAATGAGATTCACAGTCAATGTCAGGATGGTTGAAGTCACCGGCGATCAGAATGTTATGATGGCTTCGCCGATGTTTCCTCATCAAGCCGATAACTGACTCTTGGAAGCCTGCTAGGCTAAGTCGGCGGTTGTTTGGAGGTTAGTAGTAACTATAGAGAAAAAGGTGCTTTGCGTTCGACAACTGAATGTTGCACCATTGAAGTTCACAATCTGCATCAAACTTCGGGCATAATTCACTGACGGTCGGTGAGTAGATGACGGCAATAAACACCTCCTCCATGCTTATTATGATCCTTTCGATAAACATGATAAACATGATAATTGCTGGGTAAGATTGAGTAGGATGCAATGCCTATGTCCAACTTAGATTAAACGTTAAAGTTAAAGTCTTTCCCGTACCAATGTTGGCACATAATGCGGCGCCTATCTTCGTTTCATTAGCCCTAGGCCACACGTCTACTAAATGTAGCGAAAGTTACAGAAGGGGGCCAGTCCTCTGGTAACTCGTGTGATTAACTTTCCCTTCTCCATTCTATAAATGCCGAGTGTCTGGCTAGAAGGCAGGAGGTACCATTTTTAAAGTCTATGGTATGACCCGGTCTGGGTTCGAACCCGGGACCTCCCGCTAAGCCACCATGCTCGGTACTCCAACTTGTATTAACAACCCATAATTACATCCGGGACATATTGAGCGATAGTTTCTTGAAAACTGGCTTTCAGTTCATTGCAGTTTATAACCATTACTTTTTAAGATCTTCCGTTGCTTTTTAGATGCACGGTCAGGTCTTGGGCTTGGAGGAGGGATGCGTGGCTGAGGAGTGCTGGGAACAGCAGGACTAGTGACGGGAGTAGATGTCAATGGACAATTTGGTCCAACACTAATTTCGTCATCACTTGTATCATGCTGGATACTTTCAAGAGGGGAAAAGCTATTTGGATGAACAAAATCATGTCCTTGCAGCAATGCACTGGATCCAATGTTCGTAGAACCACACTAGAAACAGTTCCATGCAAAGCTCCTGGATTTGGTTGCCAGACGCTTGAAGGAGTGAGACGAGATCCCCACATACGATATATTGCACCAATATCCACAGTCATCACATATGATTGCAGGGTCATCCTCTTGGACTGCGTCGCCGCAGATCACACACGGAAACACTTGCCTTGATGTTTCATGGGTCGAGGGTCCAGTATTCATTTTCACTTGTCCGACAAGCAGCAACAGCATGGTGAGGTGGCCAAGAGATGCCGACCGGAAGTCAAGTTGGCTCACAGTATTGGGCGAGGTACTAGATTTATAATGAGTAGACATTAAAACCAACACTTCCAGG
This sequence comes from Echinarachnius parma, assembly GCA_037951105.1. Taxonomy (NCBI): domain Eukaryota; kingdom Metazoa; phylum Echinodermata; class Echinoidea; order Clypeasteroida; family Echinarachniidae; genus Echinarachnius; species Echinarachnius parma. Next base: position 23,548 of record JBAMJV010012522.1, read on the forward strand.
TCATCAATATTGGGAGACAGAGACGAACCATTGTGGGAAGCATACACATCCTTCTTTAGAACATGCAGGCCACACAAGATCGCAAGGAAAGCAAGAAGGATTGGATGTGACTTATTCCTGTTGCTCTCCATGGTGGCAGTCAGTCAGTACACAGAGTTTGTAGCACAATGATTCACTTTGACAAATAATTTTAATTAAACATTACATCAGTCTCCAACATGACATTTCAGGACATGCAGGACGATACCATCTCCAGAATCAAAGTCGAATCAGTATTAGAGATAAATTTATCAAATAATAATAATAATAATACATTTGATTTATATAGCGCTTAATAATACATAATGAATTATCTAAGCGCTTCACATGAGTATACAGTACAAGCATAAGATCTAATTAATATCTAAACATAATAAAGGAAACATACTGTATATACAAAAATAAATCATACAAAAAGAAACGTCTTCAGAGATTGTTTGAATGAATTGATTGAAGGTATTTTTCTAATTTCTAATGGTAGGGTATTCCAAAGTGTGGGGGCTGATTTTGCGAACGGTCGATTGCCGTAGGTCTGAGTATTAGTAAGAGGGACAGTTAAAAGTTGTTGGGATGATGACCTGAGAGTGCGTGCAGAGGTGTGACGGTGGATGAGTTCAATTAAGTAAAGTGGAGATATAGTATGCTCAACTTTATAGCACATGAGAAGAATTTTAAAAATGACACGTTTTTCAACTGGTAACCAATGAAGACTATGTAAAATGGGGGTAATTGGATCTCTTGAACGAGCACCAACAATTAATCTAGCGGCTGTATTTTGAATTCTCTGAAGACGTTTCAATTCCTTGTTAGGAAGACTATATAACAACACATTACAGTTATCAATATGGGACATAACCAATGATTGAACAAGAATTTCAATGGTTGCCCTATTGAGATATTGTCTAATTTGTCCAATTTTCCGAATGGCTGCAATTGCCGATTGGCAGGTTTTCGTTATGTGATCAGACATTGATAGATGCTTGTCCATGATGACCCCCAGGTTGCGTACTTTGTTGACAGCAGCGATGTTCACTCCATCGACTGTGACAGCCAGAGGTGCAGGAGGAGAAGGAGCGTATCTTGAGGTAAAATGTATAAGCTCAGTCTTGGCAGCGTTCACAAGAAGTTTGTTCTTGATTGACCAAGAAGTGATGTCTTGCAAACAGTTATTGATGTGACTGATAGCGATCTCTCTGTCAGTTGCCGGAAATGTCAAATATACCTGTGTATCGTCCGCATATATCATGGAACTAAGACCATGAGCTGTGATTATGTCATACAGAGGTGCGCTGTAAAGTGTGAAAAAGAGGGGCCCAATAACTGAGCCCTGCGGCACCCCACAGTCATCATACACAGCTTGAGAAACGTGATTGTTTATATTTACTACATGCGATCGGGAAGAAATATATGATGACACCCACTTCAGAACAGAACCTCCAAATCCATATCGCTTTGCAAGTCTATCAAGTAAGATGGTATGGTCTATGGTGTCGAAAGCTGAACTATAGTCCAGCAACACCAAGAGGGCTTCCTGTCGGTTGTCCAGGGAGAGAAGGATGTCGTTATGAACGCGAGCGAGTGCAGTCTCCACGCTGTGGTGTCTCCTGTATGCCGACTGAGTGGAAGTGTTCAAGCTGTGTTCTGTTAGATACTCTGTTATTTGTACCATGGCTGCTTTCTCTATCACCTTGCCGAAAAAGTTGAGATGTGAGATAGGGCGGTAATTTGCCAGTTCTTCTTGCGATGTACCAGCCTTCTTCAGAAGAGGGGACACAATGGCTTTCTTAAAAAGACATGGCATCAAACCAGAGCTGAGACTTGTATTAACCAATGTCGTTAAGCTGGGTAGCAGGATGTCGATGCATTTCTTTGTGAGGGTAGTTGGCAGGGGATCAAGTTCACATGATGCCGAAGAAAGTGATTTGACTATGGTGCTAACATTCTTCTCACTAACCTCACCAAAGTCGGAGAGTAAATGGACAATTGTCTTGCAAGTCAACGGACATCTCCTGACGTTTCGCACCTGTCAGGTTGTCCATTATCGTGGTTATTTTTTGTTTGAAGAATTCGGCGAATCTATTTGCGAGATTAACGGGCGAGTCGGAACGTGGAAGGACTGAACCCCCTGACGGCGATGACAGCTTATTCACCAAACCGTATAAGCTTTGTTGGTTGCTGGTCTGTATCTGGTCCCGATGGAAGTTCGTCTTGGAGCTTGACAGGAGTTTGTTATATATATTGCATTGTTCTTGATATATTTCCTTGTGGACTTGAAGTTTAGATGTTTGCATCTGCCTCTCACAGCGTCTTCTTTGCCGCTTTGCCTCTCGATGAATGTCCGAGTACCACGGGCTATGTGGCCGAAGTGTTACTTTCCTTTCAAGAAGTGGAGCATGACTTTCCACAGTATCTCTTAAACCTGAGCACAGTTTGGACGTAAATGGCTCAAGTTCAGCTCGATCAAGACGCACTGACAACAACATGCAGGATAAATTATGACGAAATGTGTCCATGTCGATGCTTTTCAACTTTCTCGATACCACATGCTTTGTGATTTTAGGCGGCTCCTCAAAAAGCAGGTTACAGATGACGGCTGCATGATCCGATGGTAGATGGTTTTGCACCGAAACATTGGATACAAAGCAAGTCTCAGTTCTACTGATGATGAGGTCCAGTGTATGACCTGACGTGTGTGTTGGACCATCGTTGTGAATTTGCAAGGCATTCGATTGAAGTAACTCGATGAAGGAATCTGCAAACCCATTTCCAGGAACATCTACATGTAGATTGAAATCTCCAGTTATCAATAAGTCTTGGTGAGATACGCAAAGACATTCAAGCAGTGTAGAGAATTCACGAATGAAATCTGATGGTGATGATCTGTTTTTTCTGCTTGATGGTGGTCTATATACGATAATCAATCGTATAACTCGAGATGATGTCCCAGATATTGTGATGTCCATATATTCAAAAGAAGAAACAGAAAATCGTTGATGTGACGTTACGTTGAAACCTTTGTGTAATAGCAGACCTATTCCACCGCCTGTTCCCGCAACTCACTCCATACAAATGGTTGTCTAAGATATAATCTGGCAGGACACCATGTGTGCCGGTAACAATGTAGTTTAGACAGACAAAGTACTGTTGGCAAAACAAAAACTCAAGTCCAGTATATATAGGTACCACTGCACAGAATATTATATGTGGGACCACAGTAAATGTATAAACAATTCTTGCTGAGAAGCCTCCAAAAATGTCCTCAAAATTCACATTCTTAGAAGGATCAAAATGTACAAATAAGTAGTTTCCATGCTTTCAAACATAATACAATTCCACAATTTGAACAAATCAACTGAGGATGGCTAATGGATTGTAATGGATTTTTATCCAGTTAAATTCACACATGTCACCTCCATTATGACATCACAACAAATTTAGCGTGTAAATGCTATTCTTTTTTTGGTTTCATTCCACACACAAACAAGGAGTTCTTAGCATAGAGGAAACTGGAATACTTTCAAATTAATTCATAATTCTTCAAATTGCGTACATATCATCAAATTTCCTCAAATGTCTTCACATTTCATTACATTTTTTCAATAAGTGCAATTATTTACTTTTGTAAGTATGCTTCTCCTTCCTAGCACAGCAATAGAGAATGATGACCACGGCAACGATCAAGATGAGGACGATTACTATCAATACAACTGCAGACGGGAAAGAGAGGGTCAATGACCAATGTTTGAGAATAATACATCATTCAGATTGAACATGGGTTATCGGTGGCGTAGCGCACAGGTGGCACGTGCCCCCACCCAATAATTTAACAAAAATACAAATAATTTAAAAATTGTTTTTTTTATTAATTAAATTGAAACATGTAAAAGAGCCTGACTAGAAATGTTTCAAATGATTGAAAATGAGCAAAGAAGAATAGCCTTCGCTAGGAAACGGAAAAGGTGCCTCACTACGTGTAATTCCGTGCGCTTTCTTTAGAAAAGGTTATTTAATTATCATTGTGTTAGTGCCCGGTTTATATAGCTTCTGACTAATCAAACAATGAAATGGGTTTCATGGAAACGTCCCCCATTCAAGGGTCTTTGTGACTCAATGGTTGAGCACTGGTCTAGCAATCCGGAGGTCTCGAGTTCGATACCCGGCGAAGCCTATCTTTCTTTCCTCATTTTCAATCACTTAAAATAATATTTCTTGTAAGTTTCCTTTATATGTTTAAAAATAAAAATAAGAACAAGAGAGAAATCCGTTATAAAATTCAAACGCATACATAGTGTGCCCCAAATTTGTCCGACTATACACAACGGTACTGTTGCTCCACGTTAATTTTCTTTGTGATTATAAGATGTATAACATGACTCCTATAACAAGCATTCAGTCATTTATTTGTTTATTTATGTTTTATATATTAAAGGGATAGTTGAGTTTTGGTATAGAGGGCGCTACACAAAATAATTTCTTTTGAGATAATGGTAAACTGAGTGTCAAATTCGAAATGTTAACATACAATTTAAATGACAGAGTAAACTTTAATTGATCAAAATCGGTTCAGAAATAACTGAAATATTCATGAACATAACCATTTGTAATAGTTGTGGGGCCCCACAATTATTCGGTAATTTTGAACCAGGCGTTACATTTTTTTAAATGCTTCCTCTTTTCTAAAATTACAAAAGAGGTTTTTAAATAGTCGATGATTATCTCATCACTATTTCAACAAAACATCACATGCACAATATTTGATTTAAAATGGTTAAAACCGATGAGTGTTTAGAGAGCGCCTCTTGAGTTTTAACGGCACCTTTTGAATAACAGGCTTTTTACTTAGTCATTTGTAATTTGTTATTCCTTTCGAGCATTGTGTAGTTATAATTATTAGTTTGTAATGTAATGGTGCAGGTTTTTGTTACTAAAATTAATTTTGACCAAAACTGTACTCTCTTTGCCAAACTGAACTATCCCTTTAATTCGCTTAATCATTTATTTGCTAATGTATATTGATAATTTTTATCATACATTCAAATCAATATACACTTGTACGATTCTTATGCAAACAAAAAAACATTACACATAATCATCATGGAAGATGTAACTAAAATTGACCCAACCAATGCAGTAAATATAATATAATGTTGCTATTCTTTATATTTACAAAACATGTAAACAAAAAATAACTCACCGATCCCTGCGCCTAGCCCCGGATCATCATTGACAGGTGGCATGGTGACATTGACCTTGTCGGCTCCTGCAGATGATACAAGGACCGCTGCTGAAAAGCTCTCTGACACCTCACCAGTCGCACCGACCCCAGAGGCAATGCACTGATACAGACTGTCACCTCCCTCAGCCTTAATGGTCACCGTCTTACCCTTCGTTCCGTCAGGATAGGTCCATTCATAAGCGGTTGCCGTGGTTACCCGTTCTGACGATGATTCCCGCTTGAAGTAGAGGTCAATGGTCGGGTAGTAGCCCGTGATGGTGCAGATGATGTTCATAGCTGCATCGTTTGTTGCCAATTTGCAGGGATTGGTGTCTGGAGCACACTCCTCGATGATCGGGGGTCCCTCTGCCGGTCCTGGAGTGTGATCGAGTGATGAAGATAAAATAGTTACATGTTTCTTGTTGACGATGGCAGTGTAAAGTCTTTAAATATTTATTTATTTATTGATTGATTTATTGATTGATTGATTTATTTGTTTTATTTATTTTATACTGCAGGGTAGGCCTGTTCAGTTATGCAAACCTGCTTTACAAAGGCGCCTGTAGCTTAACTTGCATGTTGACAAACAAAATATATCAACATTTATACATTACATTATAACAAATTCAAAACGAACAAAAATGATGGGGAGACTGAATACAAGATATCATTAAATATATACACGCATAATAATGTAGCATGTTAAGTACATACATATGCTTATGAAATAGAATTCAAATCAATATAAAGCTTAATATGGTTTGTTAAACGGAGATAGGGATGTGCACGCCTGCACTATTTTAGGAAGTGTATCATACAGGCTAGATCCTGCATAGGTAGAATCAAAGGAAAAATCTAATTCATTAGTACTTTTGGTAAAATAAAGTGTTTGATTCTCGTAATACAACCTATTGCCCTAGAAATTTTGCCCACACTATTAGAAACATGTTCTTTCCAAGTCTTGCCATGGTCAAACATAACACCCAAGTATTTAATTTGTAGTACATTTTCTATAGCCATACTTTTATACTTCAATAATGAAACATCGTTTACCAATTTTTTTCTGTGACCGAAAGCCATAACTTTTGTGGGTGTAAATGCAAATTATAAAGGTCTAGCCAATTACATATTAAATCAAAATCCTCTTGTAAAACCACCTGTACATCATTAATCATTTTACCATAATTAAACATAGCTGTGTTGTCAGCATAAAGAGACATTTTAGAATGAACATGAAGTTTCAAATAGCAAATATCATTCATCAAAATGCAAAATATCAACGGTCCTAGAATCAATCCCTGTGGGACTCAAGATTTAGTATTCACACATTCACGAATACAATTATTTACTGTTACACACTGTTTCCTTTCAGTTAAAGGCATGCCTGTAAAGTGTCTAACTCCACGAATTTTTGTTGGAGCTTCCTCTTTCTCTTCTACCATATTGTTTAGCTTATGGTAAGAGAAGAATAAAATAGGGTTAGATTTTTTCAAATGTCCCTTTAGTATGAAGATAATTATCATTGAAATATTTGAAAAGCGTTAGCAAACGCTTTTCAAATAAAGTACAATTGTCGTAGCTGAACACGTCCGGCCAGCGCGCGTGGGAAACCATCCCGACCCGACTGAACTTTGAGCCGAGCGCGCGCAAATTCCATGAATTCTGTACCGTCTGTAAACATACACTGGTGCGGATATCGTCAAACGGATGATTATTACTGCAACAAATCTACGGCAGGCCATCAGTATTCGGTGATAAAATATGAACTCAATATTTGTTTTTTTCACTAGGTAAACAGTGATTGTTTTCTTTCAAACTTTCACAAATCTTTCAATTGTATTTTACAATGATATTGATATAGGATTGAAGTCTCAAATGTCATTTTTTTTGCAATATCTGACACTTTACAGGTATCACTTTAAATATGATTCAGTCCAATTAGGTATATCCGTTTCCTAATAAAATTGTGTGGAATAACATCGAAAGCTTTGAGTAGGTCAAGAAAAATGCCTCCAATTACATCTCCGTGATCCATTTTATCAAGCAAATAATCTATAACTTCAGTAAAACAAGTGGCAGTAGAGTATAATTGCCTTAAACCTGACTGACAATTTACAAGGAGCTTGTTTTCATTTAGGTTCATATAAAGTTGATTATGCATTGCTCGTTCTACTATCTTAGCAAAAGATGTTAATATAGAAATGGGCCTAAAGTTATCAATATCATATGATCCTCCTTACGTATCGGAGAAATTCGTGCCTTCTTAGCAAAATATTTTGGAACTATACAATTGTTTTTAAGGACATAATATTAAATAAATATGTCATTGGATCAGCTATATAAACTGCGGCTTACTTTTAAAAATTTGGATGTATACTCTACTCCCACAGTGCTATTAAACAATCAATATTCAACAGTTGCTAGAGAACATAAACCTTCTTTATTCACCAAATTTAAATTCACCTCATGTAAAAACAAAGTTTGCAGACTATTTAACGCATCTTGTGAGGTATTACCCAAAGGAGTTTGCAGACGTAAGCCAACCTCATTAAAAGCTTTATTCAAAACATCAGCTATGTGTTTGTTAGGGACCTGTTCATCACCCATATTGAGTTTTACATCTGTATATTTTATTTTCTGTTTCTTCGGAAGAAGTTTCGACAACATCTTCCAGTTTTTACCAATATCATAACCACAACTCTGAAATTTGTCCTTATGATACTTCTTTTTAAAATTATATTCAAATTATTTACCCTATTAAGAAAATATTGAAATTGTTCCCAATGTAAAGAAAGTTGAGTCCTTCCAAGT